>JANZLQ010000029.1:3648065-3653065 GCA_026212715.1 Elanus axillaris | reverse complement strand
TACTTAACATTTTATTGAAATTTAATTGAATAGTTAAGGGGTGATTAAAAATCTGAAATTAACACTCTTTAGAAATTAATGACAGTCATTAAGATGTAATGGGGCTGCTCACCAACAGTGCTCAGAAAGGTTGGGGGATTTAAAATTGCATGGGGGTCAGAGCAGTGAAAGATGTTGTTTATAGTCTCTGGAGCCTTGACAGCAATTTTAGAGTTGGAACAAAAGTGATTTTTTTTGCCAGTATTACTGTAACTACAGTAGAGTCTGGGATTTGGGGTGGGTATTTGTGATTGTCTAGTTAAGGGGACAAACACCAACTAACTCATCAGAAGTACAAGTAGTAGCATTCATTGTGGGTCTCTTTGTACTATACTGCAAATGGTTGCCTTGACTATTGCAAGAGAATGCGTTTCTGCCCTCCCCTCTAACTCCCTTCACAAAATAAGAGGCAGTTCATTATTTATATTAGCCGAGTCCAGGGTCCTCTTATGAGTAGAGACTAATGTTCATGCAAAATGGAGTGATATAATGTGTAATGATTTTGTTATATGAATTTTCAGTCCCTGGAGAACAAATGGAGACCTACAGATGCCTTCAGTTTAGATCTCATTTGCTACCTGACCAGAGTGGGCAGAGGTGAAAGGCCAGAATACAATTTGCTGAGCCTAGCAGCCTGTGCTGATCTTGGAGGTTGAATGTCTGTCACAAAGACTCACTGATACTGAAGACAAAATACATTAGAATGTATTTATTTACTTATTCATGCTGTTTGCTGAAGACTTTGGGGGGATTAATTCTAGAAAGGTAGCAGTGTGGTTGGGCTTCTCCTGGTTTAGCTTAAATTTGCTCAGGAGGTTTTTAGGGGTAATACCCATGGCAGGGTGTCAAGGTTGCTTCAACAAGCTACAACAATGAAGTATTTGGGGTTGTGCAGGCTAATCTCAGCAAAATAATGTTGTTTACAGTCTTAGGTGATGCATATTCCTTATGTCCTGTCAAAAGGGAGACGAACATATTCTGCCTGGTTCTTGGGACTGTGTTTATGAACAGTATCCTCCAACAGGTTGATCTGCAAGTGGTGAATTTAGGGTAAGGAGGGAGTTATTGAAACAGATTAAAGATTGCTTTGGGAAAAGAATGCAATAGAGAAATCAGATTATGTGAAGCAGTTTGCTTGGGCTGACCAAAAGGTCAGTCTTGTGCTCACTCTGTTTTCATGATTTTGTCTTTATTCCTTACTCCTTTCTTTCTCTCCTTCATCTCTTTTCCACTGTCATTTGGCTAGGTTCACTGTCTCCATTTATCTCCACTTTTCCAGAAGTTAATCCTAGGGAAAAAAAAGAAATCAGTACTGTGCCGGTCTGTATCATTAACCCCTTTTTGCCCCAGTTACCTACCATAACAAACACATCCAGCAAGTAGCACAGCACAGCAGTGTTTCCACAGGGCCTTAGTTCTTTTCCATCACTTTGTGTGGCTGGCCCACTGGGTTCTCAGGTAGGTCGTTAGTGCAGCAGAAATATAAAATAGCTTGGCCCAAGACCCTGTGCCTTGAAGCTGCTGAAAACGTCTGTTTCTAAAGCTACACATGCGGGCACAGAGCTTTAGCAGCATGTGTAACAACTTGCAAGATCAAGGCCCGAAGTGGGAGAACCTTGTGTGGCAGCATGCATTGAGCAGTGTCACACGGCCAAGGTCCAGCTGGTGAAAATGAGGGCTTGCAACCATATTATGAAACATCTCCTGTGAGCATACAACGTGGGGTAAAGGATAGTAGAGCACTGAATGATGAAAAAAAAGTTTCAAATGAACATTTGGTGAAAAGATATTTTTTCATTCTTAAAAAATAAAATGTGAAGACAGAAAAATGAGACCTATTTAGCTTATGGAAAAAAGTCTGAGTGGGGATTTAAGAGAGATGGATTATATTCCTAAAAGGAAATCAGTTTGATGCCAGTCAGCTTTTTGAAGTAGCAACTAATTTGAAAACAAAGGGTTCATGACTGAGGCTGGGACTGGACTACAGCAGACAAACAGTTTAAGAGCGAATATTTTTTCATAAAAATGGGTGGATGGAATATGGAGCACTCTGCCAAAGTCAGCAGTGGAAATTAGCAGAGGCAGTTGGACGCATTTTTGGAAAAGAAGGGAGTACTGGGGTACCGCCACTAGCTATACTGTGGGAGCCAAGGTTAGGAAACGTAGTGCAATTTGTACATGCTCTGTTTATGGTAGAAATATGGAGCCTTCATAAGTTTTTCACCTGGCTTTTCATTTTTCCATATATGTCAGCATCTTTTTGCTGCTTCATATTAATAATATATTTTTTAAACGTGTTCCTTCTTTTTAAACTGTAGGATGCAGCAGCATCTATGAGGGCAAGGTAAAACATAATGTAGATTTCAATTGCTACTGTGCAGTATTCAGAAAAAATTGTTAGCTTTTCGATATTGATGGCTAGAACTAAATTTTTTGTGAGGTAAGGTGTAACAGCTTGATAGTAAATGCCATCAAAACCCACCATTGCAAGAATGCCAATGTTGTTCTTCCTTCATTTTCACATTAGGTTTAATTATTTGCTGAATTTTAATACTAGTTGGTCATTCTTAACATCATTGAATTAACACAGACCCCTATATTGGTAAAAAGCCTTATGGTGCCCCATTTTATTATAATAGTGCAATACAGATTAAAATTGCATCTGTTAAGATTACATTGTGTGTTTGGATTATGGGAGGCAGAAGCACAATAATCTCTGCTGAATATAACTGTTGAAGCCAATAACCTGTAACCAATCACATAGTTCTCCTGTTGAAAAATGTGAGCTAGAAAGGATTACATCTTGGAAAAGATCATAAATCTGTCACCACTAATGTAATCTTTACAGGAGCTTTGTAACCAGTTAGCAACTAAAAGAGATCATTACTTCTTTTGCTATAATTACAATCATAACACATATTTGATATTTTATAACTTTCTTTGTTGAGCAGCAAATGCATTATAAAGTGTACAGCATTAATAAATAGAGGCATAATGAATGTGACTAATTGATTTTGGCAGTCAAAGACTGGCATACTTTTTATACAATAGGGAATCCATTCAAAGAAGCTTAACTGCTATTGAGTGTGAGCCTTCAATGTAATAATGGGACCTAATTTGGATTCTGTTGTATGAGGTGAGTAAAGCAGTACAAGTTAATGCTATATACAGCAGTGGAGTTCAGCGTGTAATATACACTTGCATGTACTGATTCCTCTCTTTTCACTGCTATAAACTGCTATATCCCAGCTCACGCATGTGCTACAATTTTGTTTTAATAAACAGTCCTATCTGTCTGCCTGTCAGAAATGGAGAGACTTTGAGTCTTGTATGGAAGAGGGCATATTTAAAATACTCCTCTTTTTTTTTTTAATCTGACTGGGTACTACTTTTTGTCCTCATCTCTTTAGTGCGGGGCCCAGATTTTCCCTGCATGTGAAATCCATAGACAGCAATGAAAGTGCTGGGAGACAGCACAAAAAGATTAAATTGTATGCCCAAGTGCAACAGCATAGCCTTTTAGCAGGTGTTTAGTGAAAAATTAATTCCTTGAAATTCCAAGGGAGAAGCCTGAGGGTTTATGAATAGTATGACCAGTCTTACAATCCAGACTTTGGATGGATATCAAAACTGATTTTGTATTCTTTACAAAATCTCTGTAAAATAAATACATAACGAGGAAGCTACTTAATTGTGGACCTGACAATGACAAACCCAATGGAACCTCGCACCCCTATAAATCCTGGCACTACTCCTGTCCTAAATTCTTGGGTTCAGAGGTACATTTCATGCGTGTTGTAGAGACTGTGGTTTTTTGCAGTTTTTTGTTGGGTTTTTTTAGTGGGACTCTTTATTTCTGGTGATGGCATAGGGAAGGGAAAGGCAGGGAGAGGAATAAGAATAAAACAGATGAACTTCCTGCAGCCCACAGCTCCAGAAGTCGGCTGGTCCTCAGCATGGAAGCCGGATGGAGCTACTTGCAGAAAGTCCTGTTACTGTGCAGAATTGCACTTGCTTAAGCATTTCTTCATTTTTTTTTAAAAGGAGAGAAAGTGGCCTTTAGTGTTCAAGCCACAACATTGTTACTTCTTGTATTATTCTTATTCTTGTGTGTTAAGCCTCCTAATTTGAAGCCAAGAGTAGTTTACACCAACCAACTTTTCATTAACTGTGGTAGTAATTGATTTACAGGGGGTTGTAGCTGTTTATTTGTAATTAATTTGCAACAATGGAAATCTTGTTTTTCTTAAAAGCAAAAAGGAAAGAAAAAAAAGACTTTTTGCATGGCTGTCTGGCACCATACAAGACATTGTGTTTGAATGCAATTAGAAAATAACAGTAATGGAAAGTCAGTCATTTCCAGGCAATGTGCAATTGATTTTCCACCAATCAGAATAGGGAATGAGATCCTCTTGGTTTATTATTACATTATTTATGAGGTCATATTAAAACTGATCATTATTTCTAGCACTTCAGGTTGGCAAACAAGATCTAAATGCTGTGTTGATAGAAGTAGCAAAAATGGACTGGTTTGGTGAATAATACTCTGGATTTTTCCTTTGATTATTATATTTGCATGTAATAATTACTGGAATTTTCTGTTGTTTGTCTCTAAACAATTTAGTTACCTGGAATACATTAACACAGATGCAGTAAGAAATTTCCAAGAGGGCTGCTGAAGTTTATATATCCCTGTCTGAAAGGCAAAACTTTAAATCCTGAGTTCCATAATTCTATTTTATCCTTCTCCCTTAAATTCAGTAAAATATTTCTATTCTAAAGCTTTGAAGAATCAAGTCCTTTTTGAAAAGATGTTAAGAAGACAGGTCTAAAGGCATGTGTTTATTTTTCCTGATAATTGCTGTAATAGAAAAGGAAACCACCACAGGGCTATAAACTACCTTGATGTAGGGATACTGTTGAGAACATGGGAGAACAGTGGAGGCCCTGATCTTGAATAT
>JANZLQ010000029.1:3620276-3640276 GCA_026212715.1 Elanus axillaris | reverse complement strand
TTTCTGCAGGACAACTGAAATGCCACGGGACAATTTAAATCCCACAGGTGGCTTCAGTGGGAGTTCTGTCTTTTGTGCCAATCTTTTGAAAGACTACTCTTCTTTGAGGATCTGTCTAGTCTACTAAACTTCTTTCTTTCCCATTTAGGACTGGAAGATCTCTCCTCCCAAAGGATGTCCTCGGTTCCATTTTTGTCCCATGTTTCTCCCTGTGTAGTCTTTCCTTACCCTGCCCTTTGCTGTCTTTATCTTTGATTTTGCGACTTCCCAGTGCCACCCACTGTGTTTCAAAACAATCTTAACCTTTCAAGTGGGTCTCCTTACAAATCCCTCCCTCTTTGCTAGCTTTGATCTTCCTATTCTCCTCAACATGGCCCTCAGTGAAATCCTTACTTGTTCATCTAATTCAGACAGTAAGCTCCTCAGTCTTGGTACTGAAGTACTGGTAAAATACAAGCCATCAGTAATCATGAGGTGGCTGGCTTTGACTTCCACTGCCACTAGGCAGAAACAAGAGTTAGCAAGTGAATAGTTGTTCCCTTTACACATGTCTGGCCATAAAGAATGCATCAGGCACTAAGCATAACAGAGTGCAGGCCCCGAGCAGCATTATCACAGGTCCCAAATAAGCTCAGTGCCTGTAGATTTTGTGATAGAATCCAACAAACTTTAGCCATTTATCACAAATTACTTTACTGGTACTGCAAATATAATGAAAAGCTCAAGCAATGCAACATTTCATGTCAAACCCACCTCTTTACCTCTTTCTTCCATTGCTCTGGTCATTCCATAGCACACAAAGAACTGCCAACAGCTCTCTTCTCCCCACCCATAACAGAAATTACCTTATTTTTATAAATTTTGAATTAACGTGAGCAGTTATGTAGCAGTTTCCCCAAATGTGACTTTTAGTCCACCTGAATCTCCTGTTTAATGGCCCTATAACTTGCCTAAAACATTGCCACTTTTCAAGGCTGTCTTCAAGAAACTATGTGGCATGAGGAAGCCCCACCCCACCGAAATGGGATTAAGAACAAAGTGGGTTAAATGACAGAGTGCTGACACAGGTTCATTTAGTTACCATCACAAGATCTGGCCACAAATATATTGCGCATTACTCTACTGTGAGTTATCATGGCTCTGACCCCTCTCGGGAGATCCCCATGCCACCACTGTATTAACGACTGCATCTGCTTCAGAATAACCTTATTAGCTTGCCACAGCTGAGCCAGTAATCTCATAGGATTTTTGTCCCGGTCCCTTGCGGGGTGTGATTCTCTTCTCCTTGAATCCAGTTTGATGCCCAAAATTTAATAAGTTTTCCTGGACCCTCTGCTCTCCCTCCCCCTCCCCCTTTTATCATCTGCTGTAGGGACCGTGAAATCCCTGGTAACCTCCCCAAATGCCATCAATAACTCCTGAAATGCCATGATGTTTGGTGCTTCCTTAGACAAAAAGCTATGTTAATTAGGTAGGAGGATTTTTTTGTTCCTCTTTTTAATCCAGAATTTTTGCCTACGCATCCACTATGGGGATGTAGCAAGCACCTCGAGTAACTAGTGCAAAGCTACAGAACCCATATGCGTACTTCTATCTATATAAATGTTGCCCTCGAGTCTGAAACCTTTAAGTGGCAAGTGAAATCTATCATGGTGTTCTGGTAACATGTGAGCAGCTCTGTATGTGACGGGGGGGTTATGGGTTTGTGCATGTCTCTCTTTCTCTCTACTTCCCATCTGACTGAACCCTCGGTCTGCTATTCCTTGTAAGCTGTATCACTTGATCGAGAGGCACAAACGATACTGAACACAGCAAGGTGTCTATATAATCATTAACTCTCTCGCCCTCTGGATAGGACAAATGATATACAAGCCTAAACTCGCCAGGGGTCTTCTTTGGGATTGTGTCCTGGGGGAATCTTCTCCTATGAGTTAATGGAGTATTCCTAAATGGGCTGGCTGCTTTCCTTCTGTGTGCCAGTTCTTTTCCCAACTTTCCTTTCACAACCTCTGGCATCAAAAGCAAAGATACCGCATTCATAGCATGTGCTTTTTTCAAGACCCATGTAAGGAATAGCAAAGCCATTAACAAACACTTTGAATAGAAAAATCTGCTGTAACATGATCTGCAGTAGGCAAACATTTAACCACAATAGTGTTTAGATTATCCTTGCCAGGATGGAATAAATGCCTTTTAATTTTCTGTTGAACAATCCTTGACTTCTTTCTTTTTCCCTCTCTCTGTTTTTTGTTTTATTTTTACTGTGTTGGGCTATTTCTGGTAGTTTCCCCCACAATACTGTGGGTTATACTTGTTTTGACTGCACAGCAGCCTTTCCACCCGCACTGACTTTTGCATGCTCGACTTCCAGCCTCTAACATTTGCAGCTTTTGAGGCTGATGTTAGGAGGAGAAGCTGACAAGTCCATGGGTAAAATGGGAAGGCCACCGGGTGAGGAGCTTGGAGTTGTTCCTAGCTTGCTACCTGCTTTGTTGCCTTGGATGAGTTACGGCACCCTGGTGGTCGTAGTTCCCTCTCTGTAAAATGACTGCTGTGATATTTAAATTCTGGTTGTAAGGAGCTTTGAGATGTACAGCTGAAAACACTCTCTGAATGCTGTTAAAGTTGAACTGGCCTCTTTGACTCCCTGACTAGCCTAAGCAGTTTAGACCACAGCTCTCCAACTATTACAGCACCTTGTTGTGTCTCATCACCCTGATGAGTGCCCGCCGTCGTTCCAAGGCTTCTCTTCCCAAAAGCACCAAGTGAAAGACTTGAACAGTGTCTACGGAGAGTGATGCTGCTGCCCTGCTGTCACCATCTCAGTTATGTGCCTTTTTTTTCAGAACCCCTTTCTGTCTCAAACTCCTGTTTAGCAGGCTTGGGATGAAATATGTTTCACCAGCTCTGTGCCACCTATCTTCCTTTGCCACAGCTGTCAGGTATACATTTAATAAGGATGGGAGAACCCCAAAGCGTCATCTTAACCCTCATAAACTGTGTTTAAACTAAGCTACTAGTTATTGTGTTTGGTTCTGGAGAAAACCGTGTTTTGGCAATCAAGCAGGAAAACAGTACAATGAATGAAATACATTTATTTCCTGTTTATGATCATGGAATACACCTTTCCCCATCACTGGAATGTTTCTGGCTTTTGATAATGTACATCCTCTCCCTTATCTGTACCTACCCTGTCTGTGTCTTGCTGTTTTCTGATTTTCTTTACCATCTTGTCCAGAATTTCTGCATTGCTTGATTGCTTGTTGTTTGCTTGCTTGCTTGCTTTTTCTCACTTGTGCAGACACAGTTTCCAGGTATTGCTCTATCTAGCTTGTTTTCCAATTCTATTTTCCCTGTTATTTCTTTTGTATTGTTTTAGTACTTTCCCTTTTGTTTGCTTCTCATTATTCTTCCTTTTCTCATCAATTTTCTCTGCCAGTTTTTCCCCTCTTTGCATATTTTCTCCTCTGGTGATCCCATCTTCTTCCCCAAAATAACCAACCTCTTCTTTTTATTTTTGTCTACCTTTCATTCTCTTGATTACTCTTTCCAGAGGTTGATGAATCTAGCTTGCTCTTGAAATATTTAAATATTTAATAACAGGATGACAGCTATTCCCAAGATACTTGTGTCAGCGGACAGACAAGAACCCCCTACCCTTCCAGTCTCCCAGCAGGCCTTTTATGCACTAACATATACCCGGGAAACAGGATTGCTAAGGGGAAGGAAAGGTTGCAGTTGAAATTAAGTCCCCTTGAGCCATCTCTAATTCCTAGTCGGCTGAATGAAAATATTCAGACGTGTAATTCCTTCAGTGCCTTTGTTGCAGGTGATAGTAGAGGCTCTTCCTTTGTGCCTTAGTGCCTCTTTTCTCTTCATGACTGATCTGGCCCTGTTACTAGCGTACATGAGAGAGAGCTGAGGTTATTCTGTGCTTTTATTCCCTTGAGCTCCTTGACCTCACATAGCAATGGACGTAGCAGGGACATCATGGAAAGTGATGTTCTCCTCAGCCTCTGCCTGACAAGACCCCCAAACTTTCTTCTGAGTAATACCTGTCCCTCTTCCTGTGAGACACACTTTCTGGCTATAAACTTTGGATTGAGTTTTGTCACCTTCTTTTAACAATCCTGTGTTGTTTCCTCATTAAATTGACACCAGTGGAATTACAACATTCTCTGCCTTGTAGCATTTATCCTTATTTCCCCTTCTTTCATGGAGAAGTTTATCTTATGTTATTTCTTATATTCAGTGGGCTGATCCAGAGAACACATGGTAGAGAAAGATAGACGCTTGGACTTTTGTCTTAGGCAGTTTTGTTTCCTCTTCCCATCAGCTGATCTTTTTTCCTATGTAGTTCATGTAATCCCCTGAGTTGTTTGAAGCCTCCTGTAATAATCTCACTGGTATTTCTCCACACTTACAGCTGTTTTTCCTCTATTCTTTTGTTTTCCCATAGCTGATGACAGGAGAGGGAGGGATATTTTCAATAAAACACTTATGCCCATCACTAACTCACAGCTCAACCCAACTGATGAAAGTTCCCCTTTGAACTGTCTGCCAGACAAGTCTTTCTCTTCAGCCCAGGACAAGAGGGATCCCTAAGAGTTGTATCTAAGATGGCAAAACGTGTCAAAATGGCAGCTGCTGAAAGAAGGCAAATCCCTTCTCTCCAGAATTACTTCCACATCTCCAGTTTATGCATGTAGTTCTGTATCACCAGTACTCCTGCCCTGTTTTCATCTCTTCTGGACTCCTGACTGTCCTCCTTTTTCCTTTTTTGATGGCTTGCACCTTTCCAAATTAGACTATGCACAGACCTTACCAGGGTTCCTGGATGAAGAGCAGAAATCCATTCACCCTTTCCTCCCCATTTCACTTTCTTTTTCTTCACAGACAAGTTTTTGTATGTGCTATTTGTCAAATGAGTGACTTGTCAATTCCCTTCCCTGCCCTCCAAAAAGCCCCCAGATCCCATACAGACAAACTCAACAGCCACATACATTAATTGAGAAAATATGTAATAGTTTCTGTGAATTGTTCGAAGAGATAAGTAGTCTCTTCTTGTAGCGTGTTTCAGTCTTTGAAGATAGGGAGTAGGAAAAGCGTTTTATGACTTAGGAAATTTCTTAAACTGCCTACTCTAAAATGAAATTAACATCTTGGAAGTCGAGCCTAGGCTGCACATGCATGGTCAGAATACAAGCCAGGTGCGGCAAAGCAGCGTTTGCATTAGGTGTTCATTTGTCGCTGGTGTGTAAAACTCTTCAGGCTCACATTCTGTTCCTTTGCTTCAGCTAATGATTCTTGCTTGACTCCTTTAATTGGAAGGTGGAAGTCCTTTCCTGTACGCCCCACACAACATGTCAAGTTATACACAAGTCACCTCCATTAGTGCCAGTGGGTGGGGGAAAGCACAAAGGGAAAATATAACAACAATTCTGCTCAAGCCTTTGAAGTGTTAGACTATCAATCTGTCTGCTTGAGTCTGATTCTGAATCCCTCTTTAAAATGCATCAAATGTTTGAGCCTGAAGTTCCGTCCTGACAGCATCTGTGAGTCTCTGTGGAGACATCTGCTCCGCAGTTTCACAGACGCTCTCTGTGTTCACATGAGAAGGGTTTGATCCAAAGGCCTAGCCGGAGTGAGACTGTGTGGAGTTGAACTAGACAGACAGTTTTAGCAGGGTCCTGTGGAGTCTCAGTAGCAAAGACCCTGTGGAGCTGGAGTACGTGTTCTGTAGCAAGGGCCAGAGGTTTTTATTCTGCCTTTCAACCAGACTGTTCACCACCAAAACCAAAATAGCTACAGAGACATTTGTTGGGGAGAGGGGAAGCAGAGTGCCACAGCCTCTTGGATGCTTTTAACGGCAGAGTTGTACACCACGTCAACAACAACGATTAAAATGAAACTCCAAGTGTTTATTCTTGGAGAGCTAGGAGCATTTGGGTTTCCTCAGAGTAAGAATGGCAAATAATTCTGAAGCGTTAGAAGAACTGCTTTGCTTCCACTGTGGCTGTGTGGTTGCTACATTGTTCTTGGCTGTTATCTCACAATTAATGTGAGAAGTAAACCGGAATTGCTTTTTCATCTTGTTCAAGCTTACATACACCATAGACTTTAGTACTCAATGGCCAGGAATTGCCTTTTACTATGCTGTATGTATGTAGCTCCCTTAAAAAAGAGACTGTAAAAAGTTCATGTTATGACTTAGCACCATATAGATTTTCCAATAGCTTTCCTGGACAGTCTGCAGTGTCAGTAGCTTTTCCATCACAATGGTCCCAGAGACCATTTTAGGCGAGTAGTACTCCATAGCTGTGGGTTTTAGCAACAGCTTCGGTAATTGTACTGTTTTCACAAATGCCAGCAGCACATTAAAAATAGGCTGGGGCCATCTTTAAGGGTTATGAAATAATCTGAATTCACTCCTTGTGAAATTAAATCTGGAGTAGTTCAGACCTATGGGTGGAACAGTAAGCAGTCTTCTGAGATAGCATCTTGGTTTATAGGGCAGCCTTCTATTTACTGCATCACACAGCAAGATAATAATTTGCTGATCTGTCATTAGTGCCATCAATTTAAAAAAAAAAAAAAAAAAACAACTCTTGTGTGTTTTCTTTGCCTTAGGAATCATGGTTCACAAACCCAACAAACCAAGTGGCATTAAACTGTTAGCAGTAAATAAGATGCAAATTTTTATGGATCATGTATTTGAAAGAATATTTGTTGACCAAATTCATAACTCCTTTATCCTTTCATTTTATCATGCATTAGGATCTGAGGTCACTTGGTCAATTGATGAATTATTTCTTCACTGGATGCTTACTGGATACGTAGCAAATTGGTTAGCAGGAAAATTGGTTTCCTTCATATTTTTAGTGGTGGCCAAAGCTGTAACCCAAATGGTGGGTTACAGAGGTGGGTCATTTGGTAGCCTCCGCATTCTTCTGTCTACACCTGCAAATCACTGTCTGGTGTCTGCTACTGTCAGAAAATGGGAGGGGAGGGTGTGTGTTCTAAAATTAGGATTGGGGAAACAGCAATCAAAATCAAATAAATAAAATCTATGGTAGGAATAGGTCTCCAAAAATTGGGAGAGAGAGGTTTTGTTTTTATTTTCAGAAGGCAAGCAGTTTAAAAATGCCCTTAGTTTTCCCTCGGTTTCTGCAGCATGGTTGCATGTACTGCTGCTGGGCTTTTGGTCTTATGCTGCCCGTGTCAAAACTTTTCCCCGCATGACAATGGTTGCTGCCTTTTTNNNTTGTGCACTAACCAGCAAAATGGTTGGTGGACTTCTTCCACCTCCAGGCTCAAGATGACCTAAAACTGATGCCTTAGACTGAGCTGGTTTTTTCCATTGCCTGCTCCTACTTAGTGAGGAACACCAGAAACATGGTCAGGAGGTGAGCTAGTGGTGAACATTGACATATAAAGCAAAAGTCTTCCTCAGTGTCAAGCACAGGAACACAAAGTGTAGTATTTGAGGGGGAAAATGCAGTCGTCTCTGTAAGGTTAATTTGGAAGCTATTAATCTTAAGTAGGGGTGCTTCCTCTTCATAAACGTGCCCTACCATTAGGTACCGCTGCAGCAGCAGTCAGTTCTGCACAGCCACTCTCCTCCCCCAAACAGCGACAAACCACAAACAAAAGCGAAGTTTTTTGAAGCCCTGATTTCCTTCGAGACTTCCTGTTCACAGATCCTAGCAGAAGTTTTGGCACATCCTGAGCCCCAGTCAGGATGACTGGAGTCAAGCAGATTGCAGGTCTGAAGGAATACATCGCCTCCTCCAAAAGGCACACCGTTGGGAGAGCCGGCAGCCCTCAGTCTGCTGCCAAAGCGAGGGCTCCGCAAGCCATTCTAACAGCCATTCTTCTGGTTAACACGGACAGCAGATTTTCATTTTATTCTCTTTTTTTTCCTGACACACAGAAATGTCTACTTATTCCATTTGGGAGACCGGTATAATCCATAGAACTCAGTGCACATAAGCCAGATGGCAGATCTGAGTAAGTTGTGACCAAAAACTTTTGAACTTTAGCCCAGTTCCACACCAGTGGAAGATGTGTCTCTAGTGAATCTGGTATCTGTGCTCATTCGGCATAGCTAAGAAGGGCACAAATAAGTCCTGTGCAAATAATTATGTTGGATCAGTTTATGCCTAACGTTTATATATACCCGCCTAATTGAATTGAGTGTCTAATCCCTGGGTTCATTATCTATTTCGCTATCTAAGTTTTTTCTTCCTATTTATGTTTAGCACCCAGCTGTCCCCTCCTCCAAATGGTCACCCGTTGCCCCGTAAAAGACTTTGCATCAGCCTCCCAAACCTGTATCATGGTGCAGCAATTTTCTCAGTGAGGGGGCACTGGGAGCTGGGCCTGTCCCTGGTGCTGGATGAAAGTAGTTAGGAGGAAAACCGCATGAAAGTGTGAAAGATAGAGCACGTTCTCGAAGCCCTCCTTAACAGTTCTGCCAGAGAGAGTTTAGCGTGATAGTCAGGACATGGCATTGCTGCCTTTTGTAGTAATCAGAATAAAGCAATAAAAAGATCAGTTAAAATGCTTGCTGGAAGTTATTGATAGAAAAATTCTTTCTGCACGAAAGATTATAAACAGAGCTTTATCTGAGGATGGATTTGTTTTAATTTGGCATTGATGTATTTGATACCTGGTAGGATCAAAGAAAAGGGAATCAAAGAGCAAAATACAAGCAGAACCACTTCTCTGAATATTGGCCTCTTTTATAGATATAAAATCTCAGGACTAGAGTGCTCAAATTTATTTGTACTGATGTTTGTTTAAAGATCAATATTAAATAAATTGGTCTGGAAGCTATAGTCATAAAGCAGCTGTCGGACTAATGTAATCCCACAATGCTATTTTGTCTACTGCATGAAACCTGGTTAGCTGTGTACTTCTAATAACATGTGGATATCTAGTGAAAAATAAAATAGCTGAACTGGATTTGGTGTACTTGGATTAACTACGTATATGTCCATATATCTGAAAATTCACCTTGCTGATCAGATTGTAAATCAAGGCTAACTTTCAGATTTTCATGATAAATTCCAAGTTAAATTTAAATAGTTGCAGAAAGAATTTTATGCCATTCACGTTGAAAGTAGTGAGGAGAGATATAATTGTAAATCTGCCTGGTTTGGCTTTGGATGTGTAATAAATCTCCAGTGTCTAAATACATACAGTTGATGTGTTTGATAGTAAACACAGAGTTCTTCGCGGCCATTCTTCTGTGATTCTGTTGACAATTTGCAGGGATTTTCTCTGTGATTTCCCTCAATGAAAACAAGAAGAAAGGAAATATTTCAAAACGTAGGGCTGCTTTGCATTATGAGAGTCACATGAAGGACCTCTGACAAGCCTAAGATTTCTATGTGTTTGAGAGGCTGTCAAAAACGCTCCGAGCCAAAAAATGGGATTTGTTTGTACAACGTAAACCAGTTTATCTAAAGGTCTGAGGGACACCTGAAAGCTTTGGCTAAGCGGTTTTGGGTGAAGCCAGAGGCATTTTAAAAGGGCCTACCTTTCAGGTTCCCCAGACTTGTCAGGGCTGAAAAGGCAACTGGTGCCTCTTCACCATGCTGAGATTTTGGGAGCCTGTAACATGGCCCTGCTGACTTTGCCTGTCCAGGCCAAAGCTCCCCAGAATCCAGCACACCGAGTTTCAGAGGTCATTTAGCTAGAAGCACCCCCGCTGCTTTTCCCACTTAACACCCAGATGTCCCAGTATAGCCCTATAAAGTCTCCTACCCTTGAAAGCCAGCATCAGCCTCACCCACTGGGACTGCCCCAAGCCCCCCGCCAGTGATGCGCGGGGGCAGGGAGAGGAGGTCTGCCTTTTCTCTACAGCTGTGCTTTTCCAACCCATCCACCATACCTGCGTGGCTTTAGTGAGTAGAGCTAAACAGCGGACACTGTAAGCAGTAAATGTCTTCTCCAATGTGTATTCAGGGGGGAACTGCCGGTATCCTGGAAGTTTCAACACCCTTATCTCAGCCACGTCGTGAGCGTATGGATGTGTCATCTCAGTGTTTCAGTGTTAACAAGTGGATGACTTCTGTGTCAGGATCACAATGTTCACCCTCCTACACCACAAACTCGGCTATATTTATGCACTCTAATCCAGCTTTACTGGGTGTATAGACACACGTGTGCATACAAATATTAGGATTCGATGGAATGAATGTCCGTAGGTGTAAAAAAGGACCTTTGTTCGGAGACACACCCTGAGGCACATTTGCAATCTGAAAAGCCATTTGAATTTAATTGTAAAAGAAGATGTGGTATGAATAAAATTATTTTTCAGCAACTGCAGCATATTTAAATCTTCCTGCCTCCTGAAGGGATTTTTACAGTAATTCCCACTGGCCAGGAGACCATTGCTCAATTGCTCATAGCTTTGGGGAAGCTGACCAACCCATCCTTACTGTTTCTTCTCAGCTTTCCTAGTGATTCTGTCTTTCTTCTTGGGTGAATCACTTAATTGCCATGAACTGTAGTTGCCCACAACATTAAAATGGGGACAGCGGTACTTTCCCTTGGTAGGTAAACATTTGGGGAATTCTGCATGAATATGGCTTTTGCAGATTGTTTTGTGTGATCACGATGAAAAACTCTACTGCACTGAAAATATGATGAGAGGGCATAGTATCCAGGCATGTCTAGGGGGGAAAACATGCATAAAGAACAGCCCCAGATGACAATACAGCCACCTGCAGCCCTGTACCAGGCATGCTCTGAAACAGCAGAATCCCATCACTGTCGCTTTAACATAATGATTTACAGATGTCCAGCTGTATTCTTTATTCTGTAAGCTATATTGCTTACGTAGCGGTGCCTACATATCTCTAACCGTCTATCTACAGATAGCAGAACCTTTTGTTTCTTGTCTTTTTTAGAGCTAAATTTTAGTGCAATACAGGTGGGACATTACCGCAGTGCATTTCTCCCCTTTGGAAATTCAGGAAGGACACTAGGTTTATAAGCAGGGTCATAATCAAGAAAGGGCTTAACATGGGGAGTTGGGGAAATTGGAGGTAAAGGAGGCAATCTTTCCTTCTCATGAAATAAATTCTGTAATGCAATTTAACTGCAGGTTCTGCAGCAAGGAGCAAAATCCATTTTCCAACTATTTAGGACTTTTAGTCTCTAGAAGCCTCAACCATGGAAATGAGGGAACCTGTTTACTAACATAGTGTGATGCTGCCACTCTGGCATGTTTTAAGTGCCGTGAAATGAGAATAGATAGGCTATGAATTTGTAGATCTATGACTGCATACTATATGTAGAGTTCTAATTTTTGTAACAAAGACATAAAACTTAAAGCAGAAATGTGGCTGATTGTGCTGAATTATTACTCCAAGATAGATTCATCAAATCTCCCAGCTGTATAAGACAGGGCTTACTAATGAAGTTCCCTATCAAAAAGAAAAGCCTAATTTTGATTTGGCTTAGGTAATGAACTTCTTTTTCCTGGTGTGATTATCTGCATGGGGTGGCTAAAAGAGTAGCAAGAGAGAGTGCGCTCACAGAAGCATTATGCAAAATGTCTTTTGTCTCTTTTTGCTGGGATATATTAAATTTTCAATGTAGTCTATGTAATATAAAATTATGATAATGACTTTTGGCCCACTGTGAAGGCAGCTTGCTGGTCCTGAGCATGTGTGTCTGGCTTGAGCACTAGGATACACTGTGGGAGTTGCCTTTTCTATTAACAAACCTCTAGATACCTAATGATGAATTTTCTTTCACCAAATGTTCTCCTTTTGTCTAAAATACAAGCATTTTCTAAATTGCTTTTGAGAAAAACAAGAGAGGCAGAGAGGTCTATGGCACTGACAAGGGATATTGAAACAAAGCAAGGAATTCAGTTAGCATCATTCTTGTAATTATAAGCCAACCAAAACGTTGTTTCATGTAATAGTGAAAATATTTACTACCTTATTGAAATAAATGATGGCATTACATTAGTGAAGGAACAAATCGAGCAATTTGCTCATAAAATGTCAGTGCAAGTTCAGTAGCATGAAACTTGACAGTTGAATTTATTGCAGGTAATTGTAGCAACTTTCGCTACCCATAGTCTCTTCAGTAATTGTGAAATCTTTCTCCTCTTCCACCCGTTTTTCCCATTCCTCATCAAAAAAAGGCCAAGCAATGAAAAAAGACTCCTAGGTGTTCTTTTTTTATTATAATTTATTAAACAAGGCGTAAAGTAAAAAATTGATGTATTTTAAATAGCAGGAGCATTTTATAAGCTGAGTATAGTTCATAGTCATCTTGGAAAATCTTTTTGCTATGCGAAAAAGTACATTAGCAGCTTAACATGCAATTTCTGTGGTTTTCTACATTTGTATATTTTTTCCTGATTGTCGAAGACACTGTGACAGAACTCAAGAGTCCACACCGAGTCGTGCTTCCTATCTGAAATAACGGTCGGCCCCGTGTGACTTCACTATTACATTTGTTATCATGGTGTCATACTCAGGGGATTAAAATTTCAGGGGAGGAGTAAGGTGCAGCAGTCCATTAGTTGACTGGACCATTTTCAGTCTGTTGCCATTAGCAAGAAAAGAAATATAATCAAACGTACACCGACAATACAGGTCCGATCCTGCCACCCAAATGTCCTTGTTTGCACAGAGAGGAGTATGCTTCAGCAGATCTCCTCCCAGAGCAGAACTGCAGGATCTGGCTCATATTGTTCAGGCCTGTCATATTATTAAGGCGATTATTTTTCAAAGTTTCCCAGGAGAGCTGAGCTGCCCCCTGAGGCAGCTCCAGCCGGTAGCTTTCTGTGGCATGTGTCAGGGAAAGGGCAGTGCCGCGGGTATTTACATACCTGATGATCACAACAGAATTATCTCTGCTGTGTGCCTGTTTGCATGTAGTTGCTTTTAATTTGGTAAAACAGGTTAGTTACCAAGAAACCGCTTAGCTTTTGCAGAATATTTAGGATTGCTTTATATCAAAATCTGAGGCAAAAAGATGAAGTAGAATACGGTGGAATAATAAAAATAAAAGCTTCATTTTTAATTTTCTGATACTACAGAGAACCAACATAACCTTTAGCGGATTAAGAGCAAATCTCTCCAGAAATGGAATCAAGCCTTCTTCCCTTCTTCTACGTAAAGAATGTATTGTAGGTTCTGCATTAAATAAAAGCTCTGTGAATATCCGAGAACACATTAGTAGGTCTAAAGGTTGGGAATGTGTGCAATTAATTAATTAAATTATTATACAATGTAGCTGGTAGCAGTGTAAGCCTGCGCTCCTTTGACCCTCCTCTCTCCTTAGCCCTTACCGCTATAAATGAAGACATATAGGAATGATGCCTGTCTCTTGCTGGCATTAGTTTTAGGTTTCCCGGTGATACACATAATCAGACTCTTTCTCCTACATCTGTAAATGTCCTACCTTTCGGCGGTACAGAAAACCTCTTGGCGTCTGGCGTTTCTTTGTAGCTGCCAGTAATCTCTGACTGTAATCTTTATTAAATCAGTCCTCTAGTCCCTGTGAAAACCATTTCCTTACTATGTATAGCTATTTAGATTTCATTTAAAAATAAATAATAAAACCTTCTGAGACATATGGCATTATACCACAGGTGTCATGCCCTTCGAGGCTGCCTTGTGCATAGCAATGGCTGTGGATCGATGAGAGAGCTTGAAGGCTCTAAGAAATGAGTCTGCTGAAAGTTCGAAGGGTGGAAGTCTCCAGTATGTAATGAGGTTATGTCTGTGCTGCGCTCGCTTTCCTACCGGTCGGGAGGCAACGTACTGCTCTGCTCGCGTGGCCAAAAAAATATTGTTCTTTTGGTCACTACCCAAGCTCCCATATGTTATGGCTTTTTTTTTTTTTTTAGATGCAGCACTTAGGTAAATGCTGAATGGATCAAACTACATGAGGTTATGTTCCAATGGCAGAAAGAACAATTCTTGGCAGCCACATTCTGGGTTTTTATCCTTAATTCTGCATCTGTGTTTTATCAGCTGAAGCAGACAGCAGCAGATGAGCAGAAACTTCTCTGCATAAGGAATTTAGGAATGTAAAACTGGTCATTTTAAGAGCAAATGGCTGTGCTGCAGTTGGAGCACCCTGGAAATGGCAAAGTGATTGTTTAAAATGTTTTGATCTGGTGCTGTCTCATTTATACAAGAAATTGTGGTTTCAGTCTGATTATTTTCTAATCCCATGGACACCTTTTGGTGTTCAAAGCTCCTTTTTCTTTGTTTTTTTTTTCTTCTTTTCTTCACTCCTTGATCAGTTTAGTTTACTGTGAGATTGACTCAGTAGTTTTAGATCTTGCTTATTGCTTGGTCACAGATGGTTGCACAGCAAATGTATCCATTTCACTTGCTTCTTCATACAGAGATGGTTAGATCTATGTAATATGCTTTGCCTTTTCAGAATGCAGAGCTTTGAGTCATTCTTCGCATTTATCTGTGCAAGGAGATTTCGTAGTAGAGTGGGAGGCTTTTGCCCCATCAACATTTGGTACGTGTGCTCGCCAAACAGATACCTGTTTTTTTGCCTCCAAGTGGGATGTTTTGCAGGAGATTCAGGTCTTCAAAGCTCTCTTCAAATCCTCTGGCTGGGGCACCACTGTATTTGTATTAATGTATCTCCTGTTCTTGTGAGTAAATGGCTGGCATTCTGTTTTTGTTGGTCTGCCAGCCAAACTATGAAGTGGTAATTGAGTCTGTTTTAAAGTGGAATGCTTTAGACAGTGCTTTAATTGTACTTGAGCCAATTCCATAAATATACACTCCAGTATTAAGTTATTTTCAGCTATAAGCACTTACGCATAATCCATTTGTATTGTGTTTAGCAAGTTTGCTTCACTTGTCTTTAAAAAAAATATTTTCTAACACTCCTTCATCCCTCTCACATACTTTTAAATTACAAAGCAGGTGCACGTTTTTAAAACTGATCTTGTTGGTTTTGTCAAAATGGTCCTGTACCTCTCTTCTCTCTCTATCCATGTGTGGAAAACGTCGCATTTATTATCACACCCAGTTTTATGCATCTTCCAGATGATTTAACTGAACCGATGCTATGGAGGATATGCTGACTGGCACTTTTCCCATGCTTAATGTGTTAACAAAAGCCAATAGTGTCAGTTTTAACAGTTTTAGTTAAATTCCCATGACACTCTTAACAAACGTTGAAACCTCTGCCATGTCTTACCCTGACAGATTCCCTGCCGTCATTGCACACTTAAAATAAATGTCATCCCCAATCAAAAAGTTCACATTTTTTCTGACAATATAATTTGTTACTTTGTTCCTGGTTTATCTCTTTCTTCAGCACAATAATCTGAGGATGCATATGTTACTTCTTTGAAGTGTTCTGTGCCATCTTTTATTGTTAGAGCTAGAAGCGCGGAAGCAAGCAATGGAAATAGCCCCTTCATTTGACTCGGTACAAAAGGATGTTTTCTTCACGGGGCGTGTGGAATATGAACTGTGCCTCCTATGGCTAAGTGAGAGTAACCAAACATGTCTGGAAACATGCTCAGTGGCAGTGCGTACCCACCGTGTGTGTAACACAGAGCGAGCTGTTAGTAGCAAGTTCCATGCACTGGGAGTGATGCTTTTTGTGCAGGTATCACCCCATCTTTTCCACTGTTGGTTTCACCACCTTTCCTCTTTCAAAGACAGTTTTGGCAGTGGGTAGAGGAAAGAGAACCCTACAGAATGGTATACTCTCTATAGGCTACCCTTGGCTATATGTTAGAGCTTTGAATTGGCTGGAATATTCTACCTGTGAGCACGCGTATTTATGCAAAGAGAAGCCCCTTTGTGAGCAGCAGCATCTCTTTGATCTAACCTATGCAAGCCATTATGGCGAGAGAGTAGGCAGAGTTTTTTTAATTATTGCATTATAGGTACAATTGGCACCTCTCTCTTTTCCTCCCTCCCTCCCTCTCGCCGTGTCTGTCGCGCGCTCAGAGACGGAGCGAGGTGGCTTTCACAGCAGCTGGTTAATTTCCCTGGCTTCACACTACTGTTTAATGATCCGTTCCTCCTGTGCCACCTCTCTCATCTACTGAAAGATAGGTACAAATTGTACCTATAAAAATTATAATACAACTCTGGATTATCTTTGTTTTTCAAATTGTGATCATCTGAATTGAGGTTTAATATTCTTTCCTTTCACAGTTCTTTAGAAATAGCCAAGAATAAATCACTACATCCTACACAGAGCATTTTGGTGTAAAGATTTTACATTTGGGGCATTTGGCAGCCTTTCATATGGTTGGTTGTTTTTGAAGGTGGAAGATAAATCCCATGGAGATATCATCCAAACAACCGTATGGCCACTGAGCCAGCCTGCAAACCATTGCAAATGGCCAGATACGCTGGCAGGTCTGGCTTTCAGACTGCATCTGTCTCTGGGCACCTCAGAAGACCTGGTAGCACTTGGCTTTGCTTGAAAGAGGTGGGTAACAAATAGCTGTGCAGGAATGACACAGGAAGAGTTAATCCTTCCTCGGGGCAGGGGGATCAAGGGAAACGTTTCTTAAAGTCCCTCCAAGGGCTAGGATCCTGTCAGTGGTGGGTAATAGGAAGGGGAAAGTGTCACCCATACCTAATGAATTGCTGTCTTATCTCTGGGAGTGGTCCTGTAAGGTCAGGAATGACATATTTTAGCAGAGAACCAGAGGGAAGTTTACACCACTAGTCACCTTTTGTTATGTTCCTTCCAGGGCTAAGCTTCACGCCCTAGGAGATGCCAGTCCCTTGCTTTTGAAGAATGCTCAAAAATGTGTTTAAAATTTCGCAACATATGGGAGAGTCTGTGATTTTTGTGAATTTATTTATTTATTTATTTAATCCAGTCTCTTAACTGGAGTACATCAAGACCAGGTCCAATAACCAAATAACGTCTCGGCACAAAAGCAGGGTAAATGTTGGGACCATGTTAAAGGCATATCCAAAATAAATAATCTCTGGGGGAAAAAATCATAAACCCCAAACAAAAAGAAAACAGAAGAGTGTCAGTGCAGTTAAAGAAAGGTTGCACATTTCAAACTGCAGATTTCAATTCAGTGGGAAGCCTTCTCTTGAGTATTACGACAGAGTTTAAAGGGACCTCCATAATGATTGATATTCAGTAGATTTTCATGTGTTTTCAAAGTTTCTTTCTTAAAGGAAAGCCATTCACATGCCTGATTAGTAAGCAGAGAGCAACCCTTCTTAAAAGCTGTGCTAGGAAGCTGGGGAATTTGCGTAATTTAGAGAAACGTGTTGGACAGAGGGGTTTGGAAGTGAAGGTATACTGTCTTCCTAGGAGGAATGTACTAGAGACTCCTCATTCTGAATAATAGGTACTGTATCTTCTATTAAAAATACCAGAACAGTTTGGTGAATTTAGATACTGGGTTTGAAGTCCTCTTCTAGGTAGCATGTTTGAATCCATTTCTAAATGCCACTTCTGCAAACAAAGCAAATGGAGAAGAAATTATGGGCACATAAACCAAGAAGTGCTTTCTGTAGAAATGAAACTGGTTTTAGGTGTAACAGCCATCACAGTTGACAGAAGACAAGACAGGAGAGCGATAGTAGAGAAAGAAGTTGAAAGGGAGCCAGAACCAATACAATTAGCCATAAAGCAACTGATGGCGGGAACTGATTTCACAGGGTTTGTTATCCCATCGTGTTTTGTACTTGTCCTTCTCCCTTTTCTAGGGAAGATCTCGCATCAGAGACTCTCCCCGCCCCCATCTTCTTTTTGCATTGTAAGGGTAAGATAAAACCAGATACAACTCATCCCTGGTGACCTCTCCTCTCAAGATGCCCTACTCTGCATCCTTCTGTCATGAGAGCCAAGAACATTTCAGTTCTTCTATTCCCCCCACAGCCTCGCCACAATATGTATCCTTGATTTTCAGAGCTGCACAGTGCAAAAGGAGGAGTTTCTCTGTGCAACCGTTTCAGCCTGCAGGATGACTATTTTAAGTGGAAAAACATTCTGCTACTGATCCCAAAGTTGGGACTGCCACTGGCATCAGGATAGAGCTTAAAAATGTCTCCTTTCCTCTTTGCCTGTGTGCATAAGCAGGGCATACCTGCCCTGCTGATCAGTAAAGCCAAAAGCAGAATGCTTAGTGAAAGCATTGTAGAGCTAGGAAGACCCTCTGCAATCCAGCTGCACGAGCAATGCTAGGATGAAGTTTGTTTGACTGGAACATTTATCAAGCGGTTGCAAATGATAAACACATACAAAATCCACCCTTAAAAAGTAGTAGCAGCCAGGAAGAAGTGGGAGAATCACTGAATACATTTTTCACTGTGAATTGCTTCCCAGGTTCTGCTTGAAATTCAAGTTGTTTATAACCAGCAATTCTTTTGGAAATTGCTTTGAAGAAAGCTTAAATGATTGGAGATCATTGTAAAGCCAGTTTTCCATGAATACCACTTCAAGTGTTTGTGGCATTCATAGGTCTTCTTTGTTTTGTGGTGTTCCAAAATCAGATCTAGGCTATGAGTACGTCTTTAGCATTAGATGGCTATTCCAAGAGCACACAGACCAACAGATACTCCGTGGTCTGTTCTGCCTTTGCATGGGTATGAATCTTCAGAATAACTCCATTTCCACATATGGTAGTTCCTCCAGTTCTTGTTCAGACACCATTCAAATGCTTTCACATTGACCAGCAAATTGCCACAGCCTCAGATGAATGTTCGGCAACATCAGTGTCTGTTTCCTGTGCTTTCCTATCTGTTTTGAGCTGTGAATGTGACTACACTTGGGTAAGAAACCTTCTTCACAGTTTCAGTGGGTTTATGGTTGCAGCATATCAGTACAGTGTATCTTGCGTCTGATCAGCCATACACATGCTGTCTTGCAGCCACTTCTGGTGTGTGATACAGCAATCTCAGCAAGCACACGTGGCTTGCTAAGATTTATCTAGAAGAGTGTCCCAGCTTCTTTGTGTTTACTTATCTTTCTCAGGCTTGACTTGCCTTTTCTCCTTGGAAAAAGTGATGATTTTCAATGATGTTGGGAACATGTGCTGGGGATGCTTTAATGAATATAGAAAATAACATGGTGTATGTTTCTTTTTCCAAATGTCAGCAATTTATGGTTATCTGTTACCAGTGTAATGGTATTTTCAGTATTCCATCAGTCTAACTTTTCTCATCAGTATGATAACATAATTGCATATAGATCCTGCTATACAAAGATGTGCAAAGGCACATAGATACATGTTGTCTATTAACAGCACTGTACAGAACATACATTACAGAAGTTAAACAGAGGTAATTTTCAACCTATTGACTTAACTGCAAGAGAGGCACATCAGCTCAGATATCCAGCTCCTGCTTATAAGGCCATGGTCCAACCAAACTTACCAGTAAGTGATCTGGAAGGGGAAAATATCCTAGCACCCATAACAATTTATTTTGAAAATCCTGTTCCTTTTTCCCCCTCTTTTTTTTTTTGTGTTTTTTTGTTTGTTTGTTTTCCTGATGAGTGCTCTGTGTTTTTGGTTTTCAAGCAGCAGGAAAGAAAAACATCTCCCTTAATTTGCTCTGACTTTTTCCTGAGTAACTCTAATGCACAGTATCCTGTGAAATCTATTAAAACCCTTGACACTTTTAAAAAAAGAATGTGGAGAAGTACATTCACTCCATAGAGAATGGTTTTAACTAAGCTGATACATATATATATACACACATACATGTGTACATATATGTATGTACACATATATATATTCACTCTGTAGAGCAAATACTCAGGTGTACATTATTTTTTAAAAGTGTGAAGAGTTTAATAGATAAATTAAAAAAAAAAAAAAGAAACCCAAGGAAGAAAGTAAATAAAATATAGATGATATTCCAATACAGAAATGAAAGCATAACCTGGCAGAAATGGTCTTTTGGAGTCAGAACTTGCCTTTGCCATCAACAACTCTGCCACTCTGCTGCAAAATACACTTTCCCTTCACCTTTCCATCAGCTCTGCAATCA
>JANZLQ010000029.1:3601531-3620176 GCA_026212715.1 Elanus axillaris | reverse complement strand
AGGCCCTGTGGGGAGGGAGGGGGGGCTCCCTACTGTATCTTCCTTCATCAGCATGGCATCTCTCAAGGGGCCTGCACCGAATCTGTTAAGATTAGCTGTGTTCCACATTAGTGACAGGAGCTGCCTGTCTCTCTCAGGAGTACACGGTGGTATGGTACTGCTTCCTGTTTGAGCAAAATCAAGGCTTTAATTGCAGGGAATTTTTTTTCATTACCTGTTAATTGATAAATCATGCTTGCAGGTCTGTGAAACGAGCCGCATTGTGAGCAGTCTTCCAGGTTTCTCTTCCTCCTCCCTCAGAACCAGGACATCTGCAACACTGGGAGTAGAGTGCTGGTGGCAGGGAAAAACCTCCACCCTCAGCACCCCCAAGAGCAGCTCTTCAAGCAGGTGGAGCTGGCTCGGGAGCCTGTGCCTTCCCCTGATGTAGGTCCTCAAGTGATGGAGCCTCAGCTGGGAGACTTTACACCACTCCCCTTCCATCCTGGGGTAACAGCAAAGGTGGGTGTTGCAGCCCTGCTTCCCAGGCTTATTCTTAGCTGCCTGGTTTTTGAGCAGACCACGGGCTGCTGTAGCTTGGCGCAGGCTTGGTTAGAGACAGCAGCAGAACTGGAAGAGGGAAAGGTGAATTTTAAGTCACCTTCATGCACCTGCGTGGGTACATGCAGCTGTGTGCACGCAGACGCAGCTTCTTTTGTGCCTGTTAGCCACAGCTATGGATCAGGCCTTTGATCTAAAATCAACAACAAAAAATGAGTTGGGCATTAAAGTCACCATCTTCAGGAGGCACATAAAACATGCAATTTTTTTTAAGATCTCTTTTGTCATTTCTCTCCTTTTATTCTTGCTTCTATTGCAAGTAGCAAGAGGCCACTGTCTTGGGAGGAACAGTAAAAATCCTGAGTATAGTGAAATAATTTAGCTGATAATTCCCCACTGTATAATTTTCTACGCTTCCTGCTAGCTGACCTTGTGGGCTCCTGTCAGGTTGCTAAGGGAAATCCAGCAGGACTCCTGCTCTGCTCCTCTACTTTTAAAAAAGTATTACAGGAAATGGAGGCATGTTTATGTCAGCTTAGTTATGTGTGTATTTGATCAAGTGGCGTTCTTTAACCCTTCTCCTTGCCTTTTTTTGCTTTTTTAAAATTGGGATGATAGCTCTGTAGAGAGGAGCTGTTCCTTAGCTAATCACTTGGCATTTTGAACGCGAGAGGCATCACCAAAAAAGTAGACACACGTGTGTGTGTGTGTGTGTGTGTGCGGGAAAGGTAAAGAGCGTAACTGGGGCGTTTGAGGAAACTGGTGGAATTGTGTCCGAGACCTCCTGTGTCTGATGTCTTTATACAAAGGTAGGTGCATTGTCTGCACTAAACAACAAGATTACCGTTGCCAGGTCATACCACCTTGGTAGTGTGAGCACAGCTGTTAAGATCTCCTAGACATTTGATGACTTGTGCACAAATGAGCTGACGTTCCCATTCCAGTTTTCAGCAGACAAATGTTCCCCACAAAAACACATCTGCCGTGGGTGGTGCTTGCATTGACTGTAGCACAGCAGAGAGGACACAGGCTGACTGCACAGAAATAGCTCTAGGTAATAAGGAGACAGCTCTGTGCTGCTTCTAGGTGGTCCCTCTCAGGACCGAGGAGGCTTGGATGGGAACCATGGGCAGGAGGGTAGCACTGCTGCTGCCTGTGCCGTGCCTGGTGTGCAGAGAAATTGAAAATGTTGCTCGCCAGGGCTATCAATCTGGCACCTTTGACATCCCCCAAGAATAAATGAATCTGTTGGAATGGATTTGGCTCATATTGCAGTTTTTACTGCCACGGTAGCTGTAAAAATAAAACTTCAGAGCTAGGCTGTGCTGTGGTGCCATGGTGTGCCCAGGTTTGGAATTTCATGTTCTGGGGTTTGAGCTAGGTTCTTTTTATTTGTTAGCATCCTTTAGGTTTTCCAACTTATAATGGCAGAGGTCCCTTCAGACCTGATGCCAGGCCAGAGAAACCAGGCGCATCTGAGGAACCCAGATTGTGCCTGCAGCCTCTAACCATATTACAGGATATTCAAGGTTACTCATAAGGTGTTTTGGCATGATAGGCACTGCAAGCAGGTGCAGCCGTTGCCTCCACTGTGATTTTCCCTGACCTAGGAAAGTTTCTCTGTGCAACACATACAGGAAATAACAAACCATTGATTGGTGTCTGACTTGTTTGTAGGTAATTATAGGCCATTGATCTAACCAAGCTGGAGCTATGGCACTGTAAGCTGTGCAGCCCTCATTACCTCTGACCCGGTGACTGCAGCATCAAGTCATTGGAAAACTCATCCAGAAGAGAATTGTACCTTAAGTTTTTGTCTGCTGTAGAAAAAGCAAAGGTGAAATGGTCGTTTGTAAGTTTTAGTAGGCTGTATGTGATACCTTTGCAGCCTGATGTATAAAGGCACACGGTATCCTTGGGACAAGTGAGCTTCCTGTATTGTCCTGCTCTTTATAGGCTGGTGGCTTTAGAGGAGGAATTGTGTCAACTGGCTTGCGTTGTGTCTCAGCTGTCACAGGGAGAATGCAGTAATATTTGTGATCAAATGTCACTAGGCTGTGGCACAGAGCTGGGAACATGACACTGCTTTGGATCAGATCCTTTTAAAATTCAGCAATAGTAGCAAATTATGTCTGCTATGGATTAAACACAAGCATGTTTTGATCTACATTCAATTGCATGCCCCAGAATTTTTATCAATAAGTCTACGATTTATAGGCATTGATTTTGCAAGGCCTTTAACAGGAGAATAAAAAGGGCCCTCAAGGATCGAACTCAAAAACTATTGCTCCTGCAGAAATCTGGTACTTTATATTAGTGAAGGTGGCAAATCTTTGATCAAAACAGCCTAGATAGTAAGTTGTCACAGGGATTATTTTGGGATGTTTGGTGCTTTTAATTAATGTTTTCTTTTGGAAAGAACTAAACCCTTTAAGTAGCCATGTAAGTTCCTTGTCAGTTTGTCCGTTCTGTTCATCCTCCATACATCCAGTCTCGCAACGATACACACAGACGGGAGTAGCACTGTATAAATTACAAGGTTTTTCTCCCTCCAGTTTCCCTGCTCTTCTGCATTAAGAGTTTTGGAATCAGAAGAGAAAAAACATAAAATATGTTTTTAGATATTTGTTTCTAAGAAAAAAACCTTCACTCATTCCTCTTTTCTTGCCAGCACTTGCATTCATAAATAAAGGAAAATATTGTACCTGCCAGGAAGCATTATAAAAGGCACTTTCTTTCACGTCAACTTCCATTATTTTGTACAGGTTGTGTAAGGGCATTCAGCCTGCTGCATTGGAATATACGGGGTGTGTTTGCATGGTTTATATTTGCACCCAGTTTTGAATACATTTGATGTTAGCAGTGGATTTTTATGTTTGCTGCAGGATGATATTATACCACAGATGACAAGACAGCAGAATTGCCTTGTAAGTCTAGCTGCTGGGCTGTCTTTCTCTGAGTTCAAAGCAGAGAGGCGTGTATTTGCAAAACTGATGGTAGATACAGGGCATTCAGTGAGAGACTTTGGAACATGATTTCCAATGGCACCAAGTATAGGCAGCTTCCATGAATGCAACCTCTAACAGAACAGGTCAAGAGGCAAATCCTGCCATCTGACACACTCTACATTGGTAACCATCTTTACCAAAAAAAAATTACCAGTTTGTTCTGTCTGGTAACAGGCTGGAGTAGGTGATAGGAGTACCTCTGTGGACCATGAGAGCCTCTGTTTCATATCCACAGAAATACTATACAAACAGTAATGAGCTTTTCTTTTACTATGCACTATTATGTGTATATTTTTCACTGACAGACAGGTGACTGGTTCAGATGGGCATAGACGGTGTAATTTATGCATCCATTTGGCGTGTGCGTGTTCCCAGATCATGGCATTGTCTCCTCTTCTTGCTAGATAAGTTGAAACATTGACAGGCAGTGTGTTCACTTTTTCCTTTTATTACAGTAATTTATAAGATATTTTAGCTAACAGGAGAATGGCCCAAGGGGGCATTCTCATGTTAATTACCAAATGTGGGCTTGTCAAAATCAAATAGCTTCAGGAGTAATGCAAGTAATACTGCATCATTATATTGTTTGGCCCTCAACCCCAATATTAGCTTTTAGAAGAAAGAAAAAAAAAGCGTATTTGATTGGGGTTTTAAATTTAAAAAATCCCCAAGTCTGACCCGTCAGAGACCAGAAGAGAAACGCAAGGGAGAGCATGTAGTTTAAGACCGAATATTTCAAATAACATAGTGAGCTTTTAGTTTTGTGGGGTTTTTAATATTCAGCTAAAAACAAAAGAACTGTCACAATGTTGATTGCCATTTTCTGACATCTTATACAGCTGAAAGTGGTTGCACCCACTGTAATGTACCATCAGAAAATTCTGCTTCCCACATTGCGGCACAGGGTTTGCATCTGTTCTCGTTTCTCCCTGTGGAACATCAGTAGTGGCCACCCAGTGTCACTTCCTGACAATATCGTTGCTCCTACCACACAATGCCATGCTCCACAAGTCACCCATCCCATTCAGGTACTTCAAGGTGCTGTCTTTGAGAATCTGCCAACAACTGGGACCAATAGGGAAGATGCATTCATAAATACATATACATAGATATTGATACTCATACAGACATTGCTGACACATACTGTCTCATTGTTTCTGAAGCCGTCAGCCTGACCAATGGGGTTCCAATGCAGTCATTAACTAGCTTTTATGATGTATCGTTGAGTTCTGATAACACATACTTGTGGGTTTGAGATGATCAGTCAATAATTGCGTTTTCTCCTTTACATTGCAATATTGCACAAATCACTTCAGTCCACCCTACAGACTGTTTCTGCCATTTCAGAAACTAGCAAGGAGAACCCTGTCGTGCAATCTGCTGATTCCTCAGTGCTGTAAATATGAGTGAGGTAGATAAGGGAGGATTTCTTCCTGCTAGGCTGTTCTGCCATTCCGAGGTTTGACATTACTATTTTTATTTAACTGATTTCGCACTGCCATCATGTTTCACGGCACACAAGTAGAATAGACTTACTTTACTAAATCTTTAACAGAGCCACATAAATCTTTCCCAGTTCCAGAATGTTACCCAGTCTGAGGCTTGTCCTACAGACTGTTCCACATGAACCCCTCTAATTGCCAATTAGCTTCTTGCAAAAGGCCATTTCCAAAAGCAATCAGATTCCAGTCCTGTTGAACCATTTTGGATAACAAAGTCTAAACGTACAAATCCCTATACAAAACCTCCTGGCATTGGTATTTGCCTGGTTCTGCCAGAATAGAGCTGGTGAGTTGAGCATTTCTGACCACGGTTGTCACTTTTTCTATGAAGAAAAATGCTGTCTCTCAGCTCAAACCAGCTAGGACTTCATAGCTTAAAACCAACAAGTTGAATTTTACCTGGAAGTCAGTAGACAGCCACCATCGTTCTTCAAGGCTTACAGTCTGCAGGACCTGCAATTATTGTGTGGTTCTGCAGTGAAACCCCCATAGGTGCAAATATCTTAGCTCCAAAGGCAAAGGCAGATAGTATTTTGATCAGCTCGTATGCTTGTGAAAATGCAAGTCTTCCCGCTAAGCAAAAGTGGTGAGAAGAGCTCTTAGTAGTCACTATTACCTGAATAGCTAATACAGATGATTATTCTCCAAACAAACAGGCTTAGAAGATAAGCCGTAATAATCCTTTGGCCAATGTACTTCCACATATTTTCCCATGTTACTTAGAAGCAGAATTATCATGGTTTATTTGGGTGGAGTTTTATCCAGGTGTTTCTCCTGTGTTCATCAATACCTATGAGATGCTTGTGTAGAATACCTTCCCAGGCCAAATCAGAAGGGATGGATTTACAGGTGTGTCTACCCCGGCAGCTAAGTATGTTGTGATTCATGTTGCTTTTCTTACATGTCTCCTGGTTCTCCCTTTATACTTTTACAACACTGATGACAAAGCAGAACCTTGCAGTTAAGATCTTTGTGACCTGTCGGCGTGGGGGGAAATCACCCCATGAATCCTCACTCAAAATACCCCAGAACTGAAGGTAAAAGGCATAGATGGAAACTTTAGGAGCCCAGCTCCCTCTCAGGCATTTTTAGGTCATTGGTATCATACATTGACAGAACAATTGTACTCTGTAGGAGAGACTTGGATTTGACTCTGAGGTTTTATTGTGTGTCCTGTCACTTCTAGAAATTCAGGAAACATCACAGGCTGAAATTCAAGCAGAAAAGACTCATTATTCTGAGAGACTGTTACTCAAAACTTCATGGTGACTCTTGCGTATTGACTCTGACAGGTAGCTATCAAACACCCCTATATCTCCATTAGAGCTCGCACAGCCACAAGAAATCTATCTGGATCTCAATAGATCCTGAAAATAATTCCTCACAGTCAGAAACACTTGACTCTATCACCTAAAGCAAACAACCTGGATTAACCAGCTTGTTAACCACCTGTTTTCTTTGACTCTTGCACAGTTACAGCAGATTTCAAATGCTCTTTTCCTTGTAATCAATACATTCAGAACTGGGCTTAATCCACTGGCATTTTAGCCATCATCCTTTCTGCTTCGTTAGTTTGAGGTCATCTAAATTGTACAGCATAGCTGATCCTGCCTTAAGGCAGGGGGATGCTCTAGGTGACCTTTTAAGGTCCCTTCCAACGGTGTTTTCAATGAGTCTATGATATGATCTGTCAAGACAAAATAGATGAGCAGGTACTTAGGGGTATTTAGGATATATTTTCATCACTAATATGGTTTGATACCTGCGCAGTTTCTCTGCTTAGATACGTAGCAGTCAGTTTTGACTTTTAGGAGGTGCTTTTTAAATCCTGGTGAAAAATGTCTGTATGACTCTCAGATCCTAAAAAAAAAAAAGGCAAGGATTGTTGGCATGTAACAAAGGCAGATCTCCCACTGTATGGCTGCTGCTACCACACAGCACAGATGAAAAGCGTGGCTAGCTATACAAGGTGAATCATGGGCTACTGGGGACACGTGCATTACTGATGTCTAATAAGAATCCGTTGGTGTGGAAACTGGAGTAACACAGACTGGTTAGTGAAGATAACTTCAACAGTGCAGTAAGGTGACCTGTACGCAAATGCTAGTCACTAGGTCAAGCCTCATATTCATAATGGATATCCTTTATCAAATACCGACTGGAGGTTGAAGATTTCCTATATTTAAGGCCAAGCATATACATCACAGACTCATTTTGTCCTTGAGCCTCTTTCTTAATTTATGCTGAGCAGTGTTCTCAGCTGTAGTGATTACCAAAGGTAGCTTTGATGGAGACCGCAAGAGGGAAATGAAGTCTCTGACAGGGTTCCCATGCATCCAGTTCACGGTGATGCTGTCGTGTAGAGTCAGCTGTAGTCAGCAGGTCAGATACAGACTTCTACAGTCAGCTTATGCAGAAACTCCCTTGCTCTAAAGGATTTAAATGGGAATACTGTCAGGTTTTGTGTTCCTGTTGAGCTCAATTTTCTTGGTGGACTGTAAGTGAAGAGAAAGCCTCGAATGCAGCCCAACCCTAGGTCATTAGGGGCTTTAAAAGATTACAGTCAGGACCTTGAATTGTATCTAGTAATAAACGGGGCATTAGCAGAGTGTGGCACTCACAATGGCTTTGTATAATAATACCCCAAATACAAAAAAAGCAGGTATATCGCTTAGATGAAAATTTACTCTGGTTGGTTGAAGGAAAGCAGGGAAAGGAAAAGGCAGTGGAAGAAAAACACAGAAAGTTTGTGTTCTTGAGCCACTTAGCAGGCTGAGCTGGCTAACAGGAGACAGAATCCCCCACTTTAAATTAATAGAGAAAACACAATCGTACATGTGTCTACTTGCTGCTAGTAGATTTTATATTCAAAATGAGAATTCAACTCCTTGTAAATAAATAGCACAGAAATATCCACCTGGTATTTATGAAGAGGCATGTTTTATCAGCAGTTTCAGCAGATAACCTAGAGATTTGAGTGCATTCAAAGAATGGAGTCCCTCTTACCTGCTGAAATGATCTTTGGAAAATCAAGGCACATAAAAAAGGGGACAAGCTAGAAAACCTCCCATAACCACTTCTCATACTTTCCATCTTTTGTACTGAAGACTTCTGGTGTTCGTTGTTCTCAGTCCAGAAGACTGAGTGGCAACTTCCACGAGCACCAGTTTACTCCTTCAGAATAAACAATGTAAGATTTAAAAACACTGAGTGTTTGCAATTAGTGATTGTATGCAGCTATAGGTGCAGCAGTATGATGCACTCATGAATTATGACACTCTTGGACAATGGGGTAAAAGGTATGCTAAGAGAACAGGAGCTCAGCAATGAATGCGATATTCATGTGGTCAAAGTGCACGTGTGCGCAAAGGGAATGAACATTAGTTTACTGCCCTACTGCACGATACCTTTGCAGTTCCAGAAGATGCCTCCTTCCTGAAATCTATCTGTATCTTTCGGGCTTTCGTCATGTTGAAGGTGTAGAATTGTTTGTGCACAAAGTTGTTTTAAGCTGTAATTCTGGTTTGACCCCAGGGACCCTGTGCAACCTTATTTCATGCATTCCTTGAAATCAACTGATCTTTGTGACAAAGGGTAGTCACTAAAAAGGATGTTGTAGCGTGAAAGGGGGGGTGTGGGCAGCTGCATTTCCAGGTAGCGCTCAAGTCTCCTCCTTTTGGAGGAGAAGACTGCGTTTTATTGACCCTGATTCATTTGTAGAAGAAAAATAAGCAGAACTCCAGAACTTAACATCTTCTTTCAAAACAGGGTTGAAGGAATTGAACGGAGACTGACAGGAGCGCTTAGCGCTGTGGATATCTATATTCTGTCTTGCCAAAGGGTAAATAGAGGACATTCATTTGTTCATCAGCTTCCAAATCTCCTCTCTCCCCCTCCCAAAGGGGGGCGGGGGGAGAAACAATTTGGAGAAGGGGGTTCTGAATACTTCATATTCTCTTTTTTGCCCATTTCTAGCAGAGCCAGGCATGAACAATTAAATCTAGGGCTTCCCTGTGGTCTGTGAATAACACAGCACAGTGCTAAGCATCAGGGCACAAAAGCCGACAACAAAAGGGGCTTTTTTTATTTTTTGTTTACCCTTCAGGACACTGTTTACCTTATCACTGAAGGGGAAGTTATCATCTCATCCCTTTTGGAAGTCGTACTGGGCTGATTCTGTACCTCCAGGTATCGGACTGGCTAGTGATGAAGTGGGCATGTCAGCCGGGGGTTCGGGAAGTCATACCGGGAGCTGTTGCGCTCGCTCTCCCGTCTCACTCCCTCCGTCTTTCCCTCTGCCTCTTGCTCTTCTCTGTCAAACCATTTTCTCTCGCTCCCTCTCTCTCTCTTTCAGCCGGAATGATTTTTTTTCCTTCCCCCTCCCCTCTAAATTTACTTCACAGCAGATTGTCTTGTAGTAAATCACCAAAAACCCAAATAGCACTAAAGCATTCTGATACAACATTAGCATTTGCTTAACAAGCACAAGATAAACATTAAACAAAGAACTGCATTTCTTTATTAGAGGCTGCAAGATACATAATCCATGAGCACAAGAAACATGGGACCCAGTGGATATGCAGATGTGTGTTATTTCATTGGCGCTGGGCGGCCTTGTTAGAAAAGGTTTTCATCTGAAGGCTTGGGGGTGGATAGTTGACTGTCCCTGGTGGGGCTGTAACTAGATACGGAGACTGTTGCAAGCTAGGCTGGGCTCCCTGGTGGATGCGCTGATTGGACAGCCCGAGGAAAACTTGGGAAGCATCAGGAAGTGAACTCAATCACCTTGGGGATGAGAGGGGAGAACCAGATGAAGGCATTTGACTTCTTTTGTAACTCCCACTAAGGACAGATTGCCAGTGCGATCCAGCCTCCATAACTGCAAATCAGGCCCTTTCCCCTATGCCGATTTCATTAGAATGGCCAGCATGGTGCAAAGAGGAGGGAGAAAAAAAAGGTTAGACACAGTAATTTTACAGGCAGGCGGGTACAAAAAAAATCTGCATAATTAAGCAGTCAAGGCTGCTAATAGGGGAGTTTATATGCTCTGGGACCAGGCAAGGGCAGCACATATGGATATAGCACTGGATATTAAATCTACGGCATGCAGACTTACTTCAGGGCCCTTAGAGAAAAGGCTAATTATAGAGAGAGGAATTGTGTTTACTGGTCTGTCTTGGGCAAAGATGTTGAGAGAAGTGCAACCAAGTTTTGCAGTTAGACATGAACAGTCTGTTAATAGAGATATCAAAAATATGTGCTTGTGGTTGCTTCATATCTAATCAACAGGAAATCACAGATTCCGAGACCCCCTTCTCCAACTTAAATGAGAAGGGGAAAACACATACATATACATATTCCGGATGCAGGATGTGAATGTGTTCATTATTAAATTGCTGGAATTTAATCTGAACCAAGCTCTTTATCATCAATAAATTATATTTAGCAGTTTACCCTAGTTTAGCCGCTCCTGTTTAAAAATGTCAGTGCTTCTGGGTATAAGCTCCAAGTCAGCATTTAAATATAAATGGATAATATGAATGGAAGTTGCAACGGGCAGGACTCAGCAGTTAGAGAAAGGGTATGTTTATGTAACAAGTCCTGATGTGGTGGACATTAACATTTCATAACGCAGATCAAAGGTATGGAGAAGACCCAAGAGCCCTCAGTCAGAGGCCCCTAGCAACTGTCTAGTATGCTCCATGAGATGATTTCTCCAAATTAGAAAGACTTAGACTTTTCTTTATCCATATAGATAGATAGATAGAGATATTTTTTTTTTTACTACTTTGAAAAGTGATTGGCCTTTTTCTAGCTCCCTGCCCACTTCCCAAGGAAAGAAGAGTCTCGTACTCAGTACAGGGAGAAGGCTATCAAGGCATTATCATGAAACATATCCATAGCCATCATATACATAACTGATAGAAGATACTGATTTAGTATTTTGCTGCTTTAGGCTTTTGTCTTTTTTGTGTTTCGACGGAACATACCAAGCTCTACTATCATGGGTAGCCCTGTTCTGGAGTCCTGGAAAGCAAGAATGTCAAAAGCAAGAAGTCTGCTGTGAGGGCCTCCTTCAGCAGGGTGTCAGAGCCCTGTGTGAGATGCTGGGTACCCATCAGCACCTCGGGAATACAGTGCAATCGTGAGGCATTGTGGAGCATGCAGGAAGAAGCCCTTGGCTTGGCTTCCTTTATTGCCTGGGTGGGGAAAAACAAACCAGCATTCAGGGAATTTACTGCAGTTTTGTGTGGAGTCCTGTACCAGCACCTCAATAATATGCAGTAGTAATACAGAAACGTGCAAAAAGCAGCTCCTGCCTAAATGCTTGCAATGGCACTCTGAGTGCTCACTTTGCAAAGGAAATAACACTTCTCTTATTTGGTAAATAACTGCAGGCTGGCCTTCTAACAGTGATTTCATTTCCCAAGTCATACAGCAGGTGAGCTCAAAGGATGTCAGCCAGGCTGACCATGAAGAACATGTTCTGTTCTGGGCTTTTTTTTAACCTGTACTGTAAAGTGAGGCATGGGGAGGAGTGCTGGGGTCACCTGGGATCAGCCAGGCTGCTCTGCATTGGGTGGGACTTGTAGCAGGTGGCAATAGCGTGACAGTCCTTGGGGCATCTGGAAGAGCAGAGAATTTCTCTTCCCCACACCTCACCCAAAGCGATAAGTAACTAAATGATATATATATATATATTTAGAACACTGATGTTGATGTTGCTTATAAGCCAGAAAGCTTAGCATACCTATGAAGCCCTGTTTCTTGAGGGTATCACGTTATGCAGCAGTCACATGGCCAGAGTACATGTCTGTCCAGGTGTCAGTCTTCCCGGTTTTGTTCATATCCGACAGAAGGAGAGAGGCCTTAAAGAGACCTGTGCTTCTACGCATTTCGTGAGAATACAGTTGAGTGTAGGACAGCAATCTGTATGGTGTTCCCAGATAGGGAAGAAGTGAATACTGAGATTCAGCCCTTTCTAAACATAATGGATGAGAACAGAAAAATAGGACCTGGGAGAGACCTTCAGCATGTACATTCTTGGACATAGAGTCAATCAACTGGGAAACACAAATCTGGAGAAAGCAAGTCTTTCTTGCTTTCTGGTTCACGCAGAATTGTTTGCTTGTTTTTAATCTTTGGGTAACTTGCGTTCATCTTCTCCTTCTGCTCAGCTGGGATGCTTTCACTGTACTACAGTTTCTTTCCTATGCAGAGCAATCTCACTGGTCTTTACAATAGCTCCCCGCTCCTTTGTTTCAATTTGTAAATTTGTCATGGAAGCAAATACACGTGTATGTGTGTGTGTGTATGTGTGCACACACTCACTCTTCTACATGTCAGTTAAAAGGATTAATGAAAATCCTAGTCCAGCATTTTTTCCATGTTGGCAAGAAAATCTGCCTTAAAACATTTGCAAGGTATCTGTGATGAACGTATTAAAGCATCAGGATTGTCCCTTGTGAAACACAGTTTGGGGACAGTTGTGGTATGAGTTTAAATGCAAATAATATAAAATTGTGGAAGATGCTTGTTTTGAGGCCTATTTCAAGAATAAGTTGCAATCGCCAAAAGACAGAATAACTTCGCTAGTGAGGAGCAAGCAGATAACCTGTCAATAGTGATGATCTAATGGCAGTCTCCAAGCTGTGCTGTGTCATCAGCCAGCTGTCAATCCCACCAGCGTGTCTCAAAAGCACTAATTGTTGTGATAGTATCAGTGTGAAAGCTGCTAAGAAAAAAACATAGTCCCTTGGTGCTGCTTTGTAAAAGATAGGTTGAGGATCAAAGTTCAGCTTGGCTTGACTGGATTTCATTTTTGCTTGCATAGCTACCTGTTAACACATTACTAAGCACCTAATTGTAGCTGGTTGCAGCTGCAGTTATTTTGCTGGTAAAAGACAGCAATCAAGCTGACTGCAGTCTCCTTTGAAAAAGGTATTTGCCAGCTTCTCATAAAAGCATCTCCTGTTCTCCCATGCAGCCCCATTAGGCTTGGATCAGGGGAAAAATGCCTACTCCTCCTCATTCAAGTAGATATTAGAGACTTGCTGTGGCTTATGGAGTAATTCAAAATTTAAGGAGTAATCCTGCTTAAGTAGTAGTTCAAGCATCATTTCTATATGCAATTTGAAATGCATATGCATGTATCTTTTATTGATACACATCTCCATATTGCTGCTCTTCCACCTTCTCTTTCTCCAGTGCAGTTCATTCACTGCTTGATTGTTAAGTCCTCCAAAAGAGCTGAAAGTATTTCTTCGTCTCTCTTGATTAGGAACTTCAAAGGCAGAAATGATATTTGTGTTTATATAGAGTCTAATATAACACTGGCATTAGAAGGTATATATAATTATAACTAGCAGACACCTGTCAGTAATGTTCTCTCAATATTCCTCCACTGTTATTTTTGGCTCCTTTTTGCTTCGTTAATCCACCCATTCCCGTCTCCAAATCCCACTGCTTTTTCCTTTTCATCATCTCAAAGATCTCTCCATTTCTTTCCACCTTTACAGCCAGTTCTTTTATTAGAAGCCAAGTTATATTTCACTTTAACCATGTTGCTTTTCCTCAGACTAGACAACTGCAGCCACCAAGCTGGTTTTGGATACTGATTTACATGGTTTACAGTTACTTGTGTTACTCTTACCCCTTTATTAAGTGTAAGTGTCTTGTGATCATTTTCAAAGATTTCTATCCAACCCTGCCTATGCTCCCTCATTGAGATTCCTGTATCCCTGCCTCTGTGCTCTTCTAGTGCTCACGGCTTTGAACACCTATTTCTGGAGTCACAGCCAATGTCCCATTATCTTTTGTCACAGGGCTCTTGTGCTTTGAAGAAATGCTGTTAGGACCCCTGCACAGCTCTAGCTTGTCCAGCTTTGTGTCCTTTTCAACATCTAAGTTCCGCCATGCCTGCCTGGAGTGATTATTTGTTTCAGAAAAAAGAACACAAATATGTGTGCTTTATTCAGTGTTCCCAGTCCCATTCTTTTCTGGCTGCTTGTCCTCACACGGAGAGGTTCTCTGAGCTGGGGCCACCTGCCTGGAATATAGTGTGAGCAGCAGGGAACGGGTAACAAGATGAGATGGCAGTATATTCTGCTGTTCTTCTCATTCCTTCAAACTCTGACAGGTTACAGCCACAGAACCGCTTACTCACCTGCCTGCATCTCTTTTGCTCTCAGACATCTTCAGATGGTCTAGAAAAATCTATTTTTAAGAAGATTCAAGTGATTGGGCATTAAGGATTTGGCAAAGCTTATGCAGGCAGCAAGATTTGGGACCCAATCCTGCAGACACTCAGGGCATTTTACAAAGCCCTAAGTACGGAGAGAGGCAAGAGAGGAGAGGCTATATTTATCCTGGTAGGCAACACCAGGGACATGAGAACAATTGACCCCTTTGTTTCTATTTCTCCCCACTTCTGCAACCCTGCCAGGCCTAATTTAGCATCTGTACTCACCTTCCCTGAAGGCAATGCAGTCTTTTACTTGGCTTGAAACTGTTTTCCCAGAAACCCATATGTCAGCTGGCATAGGGAGAGGTTTCTTGGAGAATGGGTGTGCGAGCTAGGCTCTGTGGTTCCTTAGTTTTTCTGCTGCTCCGGGTGTACCTCAGGAGACTAGCAGCCTGATGAATGCATTGTTCTAAAATGTCAAAAGGACCTCTGGGCACAAAGTGTCGTGTCCTTCAGAACCACCCAACTCATGCAAAAGCAAGAGAGGTGCAGCCATAGGGAAAATGTCAAGCTGGGACTGAATAGCTGTGAGCGTCATTCCCACCAGTAAACAGGATCACTTATTTGACCGGGGTAAAATGAATGCTAAAAATACACAGTGCCCATCCAGTTCTCCCATTCAGTATTGCAACCCAGCTGCTGAGCCAGGGAGTTTTATATGCATTTGTGACACATCCTGCGTTAATAAATAAATAAATAAATAAATCAAGGAACATACAGTGGATGCATTTTACTGCCAGAGTGGAACTTCACAATCCTACCAGGGGACCTTTTTGTAATGTTTGTAATGTGCTGCTATCGTGCTTTAGCAAAGAAAAATGTCACTGCTGGGCTTTATTTTTAACAGACTTTTTTAACATCAATTAATGCAAGAAAATGTAGTGAAGCAGATCTTCCTTTTTATTTATATTTGGGTGAAAGCAGTGAGGGGGCTTCGGGGAATGGCATGCATTGGCAGGGGGCTGAGGGGCAGAAAGGGAGTTTTTCTTCTGCAGTTCCACAGCAAAAAGGTGGATTTTTTTTTTAAAGGTTTCTAAATGCAGATGGGCACCCAGCTTCCACTGGCAATCTCTGTGGTTGAGAAATGAAGCTGCCTTTGAATGTATCATTTGTGTGGCATCTTAAAAAAATGTTACAAAACATGCAGCCTAAGTTATCCAACATGAAAGACTGTATGCTCTGTCGGTGTTCGCTCGGCTGAAATCAGTCAACCCCCATGTGCCCTCTTTTTATTATAAGAGGTAAAATGATCAGGTCGGCCTAAGAAGTGACATTTGTTACTTACTGCATGAACCATGTAAGAGTTGCATCATATTATATTTCCCTCATGCTTGAAACCATTATACTTGGAGTGTTTGCTAGCTTTCTCCTGTTTCTCTTAACACAAATGCAAACACACATGCAGGGTTGTAGGCAAACTCTTCCCTTCCGACATTGATTTGTTTTGTACTGCTGGGAAGAGACATCATTGCGACCTTGGCCATGCAACATGCACTTCTTTCATGTGGGCCTTTCAAGGCATTAAAGGTGAAAAATACCTGTTATTTGGCAGGATTTTTGACTTACCATGATGTGACAGTTTTGATCCGGGCACAGAGGGCACAGAACGTGTGATTCAGAGATAATGTACTGTACATGGTGTAATATCTTACCAACACAGTGAACCAAGGACAAAGCAACAACTTTAATTTGGAATTTTCCTTCTATTGCCACTTTTACCGAGACCTTCAGAGTGGTTTATTTTCCGAGAAATGCTGGTATTTTAGTATATCAGCCAACTTTCTGTTTGCTATAGCTCACTTTCACGTTGTTTTTTCTTCTCTTCATAGCAAACTTGTTATTTTATCTTTTGGGGGAGAGGAGGGGTGTGTCAGTCACATACATGAAATGCTGGAAAGAGGAGGGGGTTGGTAGATGGTTTGTGAGTATGGCGCCCAGTTCAGTTGCCCCACCTCCATTTGCTTGCTGCTCTGCGGGTATTCTTTGTCAGCTTATTATTTTCGGTTCTGATCTTCGGCTTCTGGTGCCCAGCTGAACTACAGAGGCTGCCCACCTTTGCTGCTGCAAAATTTTCAAGGATTTAACACAGCAATTTTTCTTCTTCTCCACTGCCTCATCATATATCAAGTCCAGCAATCAAGCAGAAACAAACATCAACAAAATATGTTGCTTATTTGTAAAGTGTCACAGGATCAAAATCTGCATGCTTCACTCTTAGCAAAATGCATTGCGAAATCTAACAGTGGGCTCTTGCTGGTCAGTGATACACAGCATAGCAAGTGGATTTGCCCTCTTGCTCTCCTCCCATTCCTTTTTTTGACTTCCAAAATGCCCCCATTTTTCCAAATATGACTAGAGAGGTAATACTCCTCCTTGACCTTACTTTCTGTTGTTCAGACCCTGCCTAGTGTTAAATCCCTCTGCTCACCTCCAGGTTTAATAAATTAAAACTTGCTTCTTGAGTGAGGTGAAGGAGGCAATTGAAGGGTCTGGGGGATATATTCTATCTGCTTTACATCTTTGCATCTCAGATGCTTGTTTTCCCCACTTTGCTTGGAGAAAGACTGACAAGTTTAACGTGCAGAGTAAGTACAGAAACTTGCTGCCTGCAAGGTTTGTGGTGAAGACAGTTTTGAACAGCATCAGGGCTTCCAAATGATGGCCTTTCAGCTTTCAAAAAGAAAAGACCAGGCAGGTTAAATGCACATCTTGTACACTTCTATTAAGAAGTACTTTTATTTCTTAGTATCATCAAGAGGTTGATGATGGAAACAAAATCCTGTGGAGGTGGCCTTCGTTACATAATCAAGATATACAATATTTAAATGGTAGCTTAAATGAACCTGCTCAGGTCTTGGACAAATTGTCATAAAGCTAAGAAATTAAAATTTGCCCACAGCATCTTTGTAATTCCACATGATAGCTGTAGAAATATTTTAAACTTTTTTTTTTTTGGTGGGCAGTAATGCCTGGGATTGCTCTGTAAAAGCGATGGCTGTCTTCACTGGCAGTCTTCTTTTCCCTGATGAAATGTGAAAAAACCTGGATCCACAAGTACTGTGTATCTTCTTCCATTCTTCTGCTTATTCTTCAACTGTGTCAACAATATGTGTGGATAAATAAAATATCATCAAGGATGCTGATATCATCTTCCTTTTCCCCTTTCCCTCCTCTAACTTATAATAATGTGGGGCAAAGGTCTACTTAACATAACACAGTTACGATAACTGGTACATTTGTATTTCTGCTATGATGAGAGGTCTGCTGTAGTGAGACTCATCCACTGTTGCTGCCTCTTCTCAGCAGTGTTAATTATTCTTCAGGCTCGTGTAGCGTGTGTATGGAAACACAAAATAAGCGATCAGGGAGTAGGATATTTTTGGTTTTATTTGTTGTGTCAGTGACACTTCCACTCTGACACAAACTCACAGCACAACACTCCTGATCTGTAATGAGGTTGTGTCCCAGGATGTGTATTAAAAGCACTAAATAGTCCCTTGCTTATTCAAAACCCTCATTTATCTGAATTAATTTTGTGTCCCCCATTTCATTTGGGTAAATTAGGTTTCACAGTTTCACAATTTGATCACAAGTCGCACAATGCTTCTTTTTCCACCTTAGCCCCTGAAATGACAGTACTGCATCAAACCTCAGTCTTAATTTTTTTTAAAAAGTCAAATACTGGTCTTCCTTGTTACAGAGAAACCCTCTGAGGTGAAACTGCCCAAACTTGAACGCCCAGTGCACAATTCCAGGCATACACTCGGTTAAATCTCCTGACTTTTGACCCGTTCTCCCCATTTCGCAGCCCACGGCATTAATCAGTTCGGTTTCGGCCAGTGCCGCGCACCCTGCGGGGGTACCCACAGCACTACTACGCGTGGGGCTGGACCGGGCCGGCTTTGGGTGGTGCTGAGGGGGCCCTGCAGGTTCGCAGGCCGGGGAGGAGCGGTTCCCCCGGGTCCCCACGCCTCGCAGGCATAACCGAGCGGGGCCTGGCCCTCCGCTCCGGGCCCTCGCTGCCTCGGAAGGGGATTTCACTAGAGGAGCGACTGCCGGAGCGGGGTAGGCGGCCTGATCTGCCCCTCGCACACCTCCTGGCCCTACTAAAAGATGGCGGGAGGCCAGGCCAGCCCCCGCAGCCGCGGTGCCCGCCAGGGCGGGACTGACTTCTCGTGGCGGGGGCAAAGGAAGGGCCGTGCGCGGCGAGGAGCGGCAAAGCGCCGGCCGGCCGGCCCGCCGGGCCCAGGCCCGGTCGTTCGGGTCCCGCCCGTCGTTCGGGTCCCGCCCGTCGTTCGGGTCCCGCCCGTCGTTCGGGTCCCGCCGGGCCGTCGCTGGGGCCGGGCGTCGC
>JANZLQ010000029.1:3573071-3596558 GCA_026212715.1 Elanus axillaris | reverse complement strand
AATGTCAAGTCCCTCAATGTGACCCCGGCGCCGGCGGGGGGGGGAGGGGCGATGATAGTAGTTGAGAAATTGAAAATGACAGAAGCACTATTACAATCAGGAAGAAGTTATGAACATGGTGCTGGAGACTTCATCATTTCAGCTTCCAGGCTTGGAAGAGGTGTTGTGTGTTCTTAGCAGGTGAGGATAATTGTCATGCACTTACTCGCCATAGTGGACCGTAAGACCGAATTTAGAGCAGGAATGAGGTTGTCTATAGTGGCACAGCGGGTGATGAGTGTGTGGTTGTATGGCCAGTAGAATTAAAAAGATGCAGACAAACCCAGCGCTATAAGCTAGGAAGCACGGATGTCTGTATACTCCGCAAATTATATTGTTGTACGGTGTATTTTGTCCTTCCCCGGTTTTCATTGTGAGATGATGTAGCCGAGGGGTTAGCTGTCATCCGTGGCCTGCCTTCCTTACTCGTCAGATCTCTGGTTTATAAATGTGTGCTGGAAAATTAACTCAGGGAAGAGTAGAAGCCATATGAAAGAGAAACTGGTTTAGGGGCATGGTTTGCTTGGTAAAAAAAATTATCAAGAAAACGCATTAAATGTGGGAGCTGTGCATGCTTTAGACCTGAAAAAAATACAGGGACTGCAGGCCATTTCGTTCCTGTGTTGTGTGTGGAGGGCAGAGTTTACACTACTTCTTAGCAGATGCTTTTAAGCGTGGACCCAGCCTCGTGATGATTTACCAGGAGGACATCATCATCTTTGGACCTTTGCCTATAGATTTATTCAGAGTAAAAGGCAGAAGGACCCTTCTGGACAATCTCGAGGGTGAATAAGAGAAAGAGTTACTTATAAACTGTTACAAATTGGTACTCGGTAATGGCTGTAGTGTTGATCAGACAATATAAGAGGGCCCCCAGTGGTTACCTACCTAACAGCTGCATGTAACTCAGCCAGTGAACATTTGCTTGTAGCTGCTCTAGTTTTGTTTTTATTGAAGAGCAAGAAGCATAAACATGGGACACACAGTCTAGAGGCTGCTTAAAGGGTTTCAGTTGTTTGAAGTGTATACTGTAATATCAGGGCCTTCCGTGAAATGAACAAGTTGTGCGTTGAGTTGGTAACACAAATTTGGCCAGGTCATCCAAAGCCGTGCCTCAAGTCGGGGTGCGGATGGGGGGATCTTGCCTGCTGTACCAGTTAGTAACTTTTCAGCATGGGTCACCGGTGCAAAGACAGAGGATCCCCAAATGTGAGTATATGCTCAGCGCCAAAGACTGATTTTGTTTGCTTTTATAGCTGGTTATCAAGTTAGTTGCTGAGGTAATGGGCTGCACCTCAATTAAAATCTACCTACCCCCATTGAAACATTTAATATTTGTGTAAATATTAAACATTTATATGAATATTAAATGCATTTATTTAGAGTTGATTCATGTTTACATTTTCCCACTATCTGAATAAAGATTACAAATGGAAAGTAATTTACTCATACAGAAATTCTGCATGCATCAAACTCATTTCTCTACCAGCAGTGGGTAAACCATCCTCATCCATGTTGCAAGGTCTTAACCATGTCCGAACTCATATCCTAACCATGTAAGGGCAACAGTAAGCAGTAGTTCTGTGCTGTACAGTGGGTATTTTGTTCTTGCCTTCCTTATGGAGTTGTTGGATCCATGATGTGAAGGACGTGCTGACTTGTTTTATGATGTACCCCATCAGGGAATGCAGTGCATAGTTTTCTGTTAGATTTGGAAAAGTGCAGGCTTTATATTAAAGGTTCATTTCTTTTTCATCGTTCAGCTAACTCATTTGCACTGTAATGTACTTTCCTATTCCTCCTCCTGATAGTTGCTGCTTTTATACCTATTTTGCAAGCCATATTTTTAGTCTAATCCATACAGCAGTTGTCTGAAATTCCATAGCATTGCTTATTTCTTACCTATAACTCTTAATAAAAAATAGGGCTGTGCCAACCTATTATATCCTTAATAGAATATTCTAATGGTTATTAAATCAATTGACTCTGAATCTCACTTTAATAAATGAGTCAGACAGTATTTTCCAATTACTGTCAGCCGCCACCTTTCCAAAGAGCAGATTATTTTGATTGAATTTTTTAAAGCTGTTCAGCACTTTTTTCTTTTTTTTTTCTTTTTTTTTTTTTTTTCCCCTGAGTAAGAGCAAAGAGCAGTAGCTCTGTTCTGCAGCAAAGGAGAGCCTCTTGGACTGTATCTGACGCTCCATTCCATTTTAGATTTATCCCAAATGGAAACTGAAAATGTGACATTTCACCAGTTCTTTATTTATTAATGATATCATACTTTGCACTTCCATAGCACCCTATCAAATTGTGTGCTAAACATGAAGAGCTAAGCAGGGGCCAGGGTGTAAACAGAGCCTTTTGCGTCCTCTTTCCGCATCTGGCACCTTTGCAAGAGCTGCCACACCCTGGCTCTTTCATGCCAGTGGGAGATAAAATGCTGGCTGTGCTTTTAAATTCTCTATGGAGAACAGAGCACAGGGACAAAGTCTTGTTCCCTCATCTGTCTGTAGTGCTGTGTGACCCAAACAAGCAGGCAGTTGTGTGCCCGAACATGTTATCTTAAACCTTTTCAAACCCAGATGGTAGTGATTCTGGTTCTTCTGTGTGTAGTCCTGGACTCTTCTCCAGCTCCCCTGTCCCAGCTGTATTAAGATTCTTAAGGAATACTAATTAGGTCAGCCTATTAAAGTAGAAATTAAAAATTAACACCTCTTATTTAAAGGTAGGCAGTCTGAGAAACACAGGCCATACTGTCATGCCCAAGGTGATACGAGTAAGTCAGTGTCGGAGCTTGGAATGGAACCCGGCACTCCTTGCTCTTCTGCCAATACTGTAACCTTATCTGTCTCCCTTAAATTTAAATCATGCTGGTCTCACATTCTTGAATTAAAGGACTGGAACCTTGCCCTTTGTTCCGAGGATGTAGCGCAGAGCAGGTGATGTGCACAAAATGGGTGAAAAACAGTGTGAGGGGAGGGGTTTATAACTCCCTGAACAGTGGGACTTAGGAAAAAAATTATTCTATTAGTTATACAAATGTAGTCATATTTTAAATGCGGTCTTTAGAACTAGGAGACTAAAAACATTTTATTTTTAAAAGAAAGCCTAGATTCTGCACAAATTGATGTCTCTTGCCTGGGGAAGTTTCCTATCTGCCCCAGGCGAGTGGGTGAGGGGATTTTTCAAACCCTGTTTATAAGCCTTTAGGAAATCGGATTTGCAACATACAGTAATCAAAGTGGTTTTGATGTTTGTGACCAGGAGATCGCCTCAGATCTGAGTGATAGGGGAAATACAATAGGATCACATTTGATAGGGTTCAGTTCTTCTTGAACAAGTACAAATACTATGTAACTAAAATTAGGTTTGCTTCAGCATTGGGAGTGCATGCCTTTCTTCCTACTTTTTCCTCATTAGCTAAGGTAATGTAAAGACAAAAAAGCCTTCTCTGTCTCCTGTAGCTCCATATAAAAATATTTCTTTTTAGGAAGTCTTTCTCCCTTGGAATGTTTGAAGAACTCCCTGTTCAGTGTTCCCATGCTCAAGAATGATTAGCGTGGTTCATTTACACTTTGCCAACAGTAACTCTGTGATTTGAGAATTGGCATCGATTATCTTCACCTTGACGTGTGGAAGATCCTGAGATGGAGCTCCCTTTGTCCTAATTGCTTTGACTGTGTGTATCAGCACAAACAGTTTGATGAAGAAACTTCACCCTTCACAGGCTTTCTAGCTCATAATTACCCTTTGTGGGGACTTGCACTGTCTTCAGAACTATCTGTTTGGTAATGACCACAGCGAGGATCTGGACATAGGAAAAGTGATCTGATCATATGTGGCAGTCTGTACATTCCTTGTAATTGATCTGCAGTTTCAGGAAAGAAGAGGCATTTATGTATGGTTTGTTGAGCCTTCCTCCTCTTTTCAGTATGCTGTTCTGCAGCTTTGCCCACAGCTGTGGGTTGCTGCCTGTTGGGACGGTGCAGCATACAGCCTGCCTCGCAGGATGCGGCCATCTCTCTTAGATGTGCAGACTGGTGCATGCCAGGTTCTTTTCCCTCATGCTTCCCTTGATGGTGCTTCTGTGGGCCATACTTGTCTTCTCTCAGCAGTCACAAAAGCAGAACACACTGGAAGGGTTTGTCAGTGATGGTGGAAAACCTCACATCCCAGGCAGCTCTTAAGACTTCACTAAAATTTCCCCTGCTAAGGAAATAGCTAGCATATATTTGATAAATGATTGCTAATTTATCTATGAAGAGTTATGAAAGATGTACCTGCCTCTAATCTGCCCTTGGGAGTCTTTTGCACAGAGTACGTTCAGCCAGCAGTACCTGACTACCAGTGTGTGGCTGGATGGGACTTGTACCTCAGCAGCCTGTGCTCTGCTGCTTCAATATTCTAGTCTCTCCAGAGAAGCTGTGGTGGCAAAACAGCTGAGGTTGACCGGAGCCTCCTTCACCTGAGTTTGTGCTGATGGCTGTCCTCAGCATATCCAGCCACAAATTGGTACCCGGTCAGGCAAGCTGGGAGTCAAAAGCAGCGAAGTTCTTCTGTCTGATGTGGGTAACAGAGACAGGCACCTCGGTGGCAATAGTCTGTGGGCACGGGATCGCCGGGACCACTGACCTTTTTCAGCTGCCTCCCAGTACAGGCCTGCCATTTCACACCCTTCTGATAGCTCTTTGGCATGTGGAGGTAGCCAGGAACTTTGAACACTGCCTTGATGAAGGATTGGGACGAAGAGACGTCTGCGGTTTGCTGTGTGAGGGCGCAGGCTGTGCTCGGACGGTTTGTCTATACCCGTGGCACCACTCTGTTGCGCTAAGACTTGACAGAAAGACAGGAGAGTGAAAAAAAAGGCCACATGCCAATATGTCAGTTTTAAAGACCCCAGATAGGGTCCTACATTCGTCTCACAGTCATGAGCTACGTGAAAAACACGGTCTGACCATGAAGGGCAATGGAGGCGCCACCATAAATACGAACATTATGAGAGCTAGGTGTTCAGTGAAGAGAGAGCTCCCCAGTTATGGACTGTTGTCAAGGTAGAAATTTTTGTAGTCGGTGTATTTTTACCCGTTTGCTCCAAAGGAGGGGCCCTGCCACCCCACCCCAATTTTGTGTAAATCGGTTGGCTCGTTGGTTTTTGTCTACCCCTTACCTTCCCATTATAGAGAGCTCTGACACCTCGTAGAAGACCACACAATGGTAGCTTTCAGTAGTCCCACCTGCAGAACAGCCACCACCACCTGGCTCAGCTTGCGCTGCCTAAATCCCACAAATTCCCATCCTTTGCTAAAGGTGCCGTGACTTACATGAAGGCTAAATTTAGCTTTCAGGCTAACGAGAAGGGAAAGCTGATGGCTACCATTGAAATCTTTTCAATTCTGGTAAATTCCTGAGGATCGTTTTGAGAGGGCCTCTGGCCCCACTCAGCTATACAAGCGCCGTGCCGTGTTTTCTTACGTTGTTGGGGAGGGTTGTTGGCGTGGAATACAAAATGTTGTCTCTGCTCTCAACGCCTACGGCAACGGCCAGCCCCGAACGTCCGTCATTACGGTCACTAATCGCTGCAGGCAGCGAGCGCTGGATTTGGCCCGAGGTGGGCAGCGTGGCATTTAGGTGTTCGGGGTGGGCAGGGCACTCTCCTAAATCGCTCCTTTTCACCTGAGAAAAGGTAGGGAGCGGCACCAGTCGCCAAGCGTTTTATTGCCACTTGATTTTTAATAATCGGATACAGTATTTACCTGCGAGATCAATGCTACTCGTGTAGCACACCAGTGACATACAGAAGGACCTTTTCTAAGCGGCGTTGTGGGAATTGAGGCCTCTGCAGCAGGGCTGGAAGCCACTTCTTACCTAGCAACTGTTTCTAAGTAGGACAGCCGTTGACTGCCCTCATGGCGGAGTGGATGAATCCGGCAGCACCCTCAGGAAGGGAACCTGGTGCCAGGCACCAGCCGGCCTTCAGAGGACAATGGGAGGAAGCGGAGGAACAAGCAGCAGGGAGCGGGAAGGGTTTTAAAGCTGTAGGACATTGACGGGAAAGCTGCGTCAGGAGGCACACGGGGACTTTTCTGAGCTGTTGAGAGGAGAAATGCAAATAAAGGGAAGAAAATCTGGGATTGTCAGAAAGAGAGCTGGGAAATCCTGCGGCTCACAAAAGGTTTCACGTATGCCCCTGGCACTGGAAATGCGGAGCAGGAGTGATTAAGTGAGTGTGTAAACTCCCCTCCCCTCTCATGCTGGTTAGGAGAAACTCCACGTCAGCCAGAGTGCCAAAAATACGTGTGTTCGCACTTCTTACCCGTGGTAGATGGGATGATGCGTGATCAGCGTTAAATTCCTCACGCGCTGTTTTGCAAATGTACTCAGTCATGATCGGGTGGCTCTGCTAAGAGATGATGTTTCAGGTCCCACTGATCATTTCCTACTGAAGTCTAATGCTCTGCGTTCCTGTTTAGTGCTAACTGTATGTGGAAAATCTGTGCTTTTAATGCCCAGTTAAGCTTTGTACATTCTGAAACTTTCCAGGTAAGAGAACACTTCAGCAGCTGTAGGTGCTGAGGGGCATCCAGTTTCCTGAGCTTAGGAAAACAAAAGGTCTCTTCAGTTCGTAGATCGTGTTGGACTTGCTCTTTGGTAAGGGCTCTGGTGAATTTCACTTTTCTTTTGATTTCTCCTGCAGATGAAGGACTGAACCATGAATGCAAACTCTGCAATCAGACGTTCGACTCTCCCGCCAAACTTCAGTGCCACCTGATAGAGCACAGCTTTGAAGGCATGGGGGGCACCTTCAAATGTCCAGTGTGCTTTACAGGTAGGAGGCCATCGCTGCTTCTCCCAGTCATGCCCTTAGCTTGCGCTTGCAGAACTCCACTGACAGCTGTGTCATGTGTTGGCTTTAGGTCGGTTTTAGGAAGGAACATTACATTTGTGCTCATTAGTAATATTGATTAGAAATCGTTTAGAAAGCTGACCTCTCTGGAAGGTCAGGCTCTTCTATCGGAAGTTTGAGTTTTTTGTAATTGCAGAAGTGCTAGTCTGTTACCTTCTGCAGTATCATGTTCATTACCTTCATGTTCCAAATTTGCCGAGGTTAAAACTGCCCATAAATTTGTGCTTTAAAGCTGCAGATTTTTCATCTCAAACGATATAACTCAGACCAGAACTTGGCCCCATAGGCAAGGGCTGCTAGGTAGAGCCTGTGCAGCAATGTTCTCCTCTGATTGGGTAAGAAAGCCCGTTTGCCTGTATTTGTTGGCTTGTGGTAAGAAGAAACACCTTTGTAATATGCTTTAGAAGGCAAACCATGCTGTCTTGCCACAAGTCAAGTTCTGCTCTCCCCTGACACAAGTCCAAGTGTGGAATAATCCTCCCCAAGTCAGTGATGTTACTCAGTAGTAAAACCCAAGTGAGAAAATAACTTGACCCAGTAGGGCTAAGCACTGCAGTGTTTGGGCCATAATGAGGAACAGAAAAATGCTGTTGTTGGAAATGAAAACACATTAAAAGGATGCCTACAGGGTTGTTGTGTGTTTTTTTAAGGACTTCTTAATAGAACATTTCATAAAATGATAACCTAAAACATAAGCGTTAATATGTAGCTTACATGCCCAATTTTGCTTTACAAGTTGAAAATCAAAGATAATCACAAACATGACAAAACACACTTTGGGTATTCTCGTATCAATGGCATGCTAATTCTGGAAGCCATTCAAGGTTTCTGTTCTCCATTAATGGGAGTGAAGGGTTTTCATTGATAGGCAAATAGACCCTTTAATACTTTTTCTCTTTGTTTGGCAGCTCCCCTCCCAATAAAACCTGAGTGCACGCTACAGAGGAAAATTAAAGTTGAATTTTTCATCTCTCAGATACAGTGGCTGGTGATGATTATTACCTCACTGTGTTCAGGTTTCACACATTTCTGTGGGTTATAAAATTAAAAAAATACGTAGTTCATCTTCACTGCACAGCTTGTCATAGTAATGTCTGAGCATGGATAGTACTGTCATAAACAGTTTGCCTGTTAGGCTTCTGTGTTCAGTAATTCTTTCAGTTAGGCATTTTTTTGTTTTTTCAATTTTATTACGGATTCTACTAATTTTTTCCCTTGCCTTTGTGTGCACACTATGACATGATCTTTTCTTAGTGTAATGCCGTGGGTCTTCTATTTCCAAGTTTGAAGGAGTTGTAAATGCAATATAAAAACTTGCATATGTAAGGAGTACCCACTGATAGTTCTTGTGAGCAAGATCCCTGATAAAACTAATCCTTTAATGTTTGAGCCAGTAGCCTTGTAAAATGTGTTAAAGAGTACAGAGATAAGTCGATTCCAATCTGTGTGAAACGCTTTTTCTTTTTTGCTGATGGGGTAAATAGACACCGAGCATTAATCATAAACAATGGTGTTTTATTAGCAATATGCCATTAAATTATTTCAGCATGTCTTGCTAGAATATTAACAAGAAGTAAAAATCACCAATATAAGTTTTATATGGCAAATGGAAACTGATCTTTTTTTTTTCAGGGTAATGAGAAATGTGATTAAAATGTATGACTCAGAAGAACAATATTCTGATGGTTTTTGTTGCCTTGCAATTAGAATAATTTTAATGATTAGGAGTGGAGTCAAAGTCAAATGCCAGCATCTTTAATAAATCCTTTCCCTGCCTATACAGATTAATATTGTAGATGCAAACTTTTTTAGGTCACAGTGCACCAGGCATCCATCAGAAGTCAGTGCTGCCAACCCAAACACTGCCTCTGGCATATACAATTTAATTATTAATAGTATGTCTCCTAGGTAAACTGTTACACAGTCTTAGGGCCTTGTTTTGTAGTCATTAAAATTGAACATGTTTATATTATTGAAACCCTTGCATTCAGTGTGTAGGCAGAGTTGATCTTAAAGTATCCAAAGAGAATTTACCTGCAGTTCTGTTTCACATTTATAGACATTGCCCCAGTGTAGCTGTGGGATATAATTTTTAGCATTAACACATTTAAATACAGAGCTGTTTGTTAGCTTTAACTTTAGGCACACAGAGTAAACAGGACTCTGGTATCTATGCCTTCTAAACCTGTTGGTTGCTAGGAAATAAGTTTTATGTGTGTTCAATCAGAGTGCAGTAAGCGTGAAGAAATAATTCTGAAGAGAAATGGCATCTTTAAGTTCTTTAAATTTGAAATCTTCATTGGTTGTCCTGTTAGGGTCTTTTGTTTTTTCTTTGTATTTTTTTTTAAACCAGGCATTCGTTTCAATTCATTCATTTTAGAAGAAGGATCACACTTTGTTGATAAATACTGTTCATTGGTACCCATTATAACAAGTGTCATGTGAAATTGGAGTGTACCAGCCTAATTTTACCTCTTGGAATTGCTGAGTGTTAATGGGAAATTGCTTATAAAAAACTCTTCACCTGCACTATGAAATAATGAAAAGCTTGTTGTTTGTCTAATATTCCAGTGTTTGTCCAAGCAAACAAGTTGCAGCAGCATATTTTCTCAGCCCATGGACAAGAGGACAAGATCTATGACTGCACACAGTGTCCACAGAAGTTCTTCTTCCAAACAGAGCTGCAGGTACCACACTTGTTACCTGGGGGTTATAACAGCATTATGTATTTGGTAGCTGAGTTCAAAGCTTTACTTCTCATGACCTCCTCTGATACTTGCTCGTCAGGATGGGAATGAGGGAAGGATAAGAGAAATTGCAGGTGATTCAACCCATGCTGCTTTAAAAAGGTGCTGGCAGAAGCCACCTGGTACAGACCTGAATTTTGGGAGCCACCTTTGGATTCTTGCTCTGTAGGTTGTTGCAGCTCAAGATATTCTTGAGGAGAGAGAAATGAGCATCCTATTTTTCTGTTTGATATCCATAAAACACTTCCTTAAGCAGTGAAATGGAAAATAAGTGTATTCTTTTGTCTCTAAATGTGAAAAGCTAAGCACTGAAGTAGGAGTTTAGGGAGGGGGGAAGAGGGGAAGTAGACAGAATTTTTTCTTGGTTTACCTGCTGGCCATTTCCCATAAATACTAACTTGGTGGGGAAAAAAAAATAATAGGGTCAAATGAGTAGTACACTGTCTTCTTGTGAGCTGTTGTCAGACTTCTAATGATACTGTTTACTAATGATAAAGAAAAGGCAGAGAGAAAGAAAGAAATGATGAACAAGATCTGAAAACAATTTTGGATAAAGACATTATTTACTATATATTACTATATATTCTGTACTGCTTGTCTCACAATAAGAAGTAGTGGTGTGTTATTCCTGATGTGGTGTTACACTTTGAGACAGCAGCAGGAGATTGTTTCTATATTATTTTAGTTTATATTGAAGTATTAAGATAGGTTGACAAAGAAAAAAATTCAGGGTCTCTGATGGTCTATAGGGATGGAACAAGGAAAAGTATTTGTACAGTAAGGCCTTTCCTACACTGTCCACCATGTGATTTTTATTTGAAATGAAGAGATTTTTCAGCATTTGAGGTTTTTCAGTGGTTTTTAGAGCATGGGCCCCTATCTCCCTATGTCCTTTGATTGAGGTGTCCACAGTTAATTTTGCTTTGGACCAGAGTTGGATTTCATCTCATCAACAGAGGCAAAAGGCTAGTGAGGCATGTGCACATGTATGCCCATTTAGTATGTCACTTACTGAAGATTTTAGACGCTGAAATCCTGATATTAATGTTTGGCATGATGATATGAAATATTTCTTTGGTGAAAAAAGAAATCACAGCATTTAAACCATGCATTAATTCATTGTATGAGAAATTAGTATTTATATCGATTGCACTGCATTTTCTATTTCCTCATGTCTTTCTGCATGAAAACTTGAGTAAAGCCTTTCTGATAGCCTTCCCTACCTCTTTCTCGGTGGATGGCTACGTCACGAGAGCTACTGTAGTGCCTGCAGTACCATAGCTGTAACACTCAAAGGTGCCTGTGCTGTATCTCTCTCCTATTTTTAATAGATCTAAATCTGTTTTGTTTACTGTCCATACCAGGTATTGCATGCAAGCTGTGACCCAAAATGGAAGAGGAGGACAAGGAAAAGAAAATAAAAAGTCAGACGTTTAGGGAAAAAGACACTCATACATAGTGATGGACAGAAAGAGGCAAGATTGAGTTTTGAAGTCAGAAAATGGTCTGGGTTGTGTAGAAAGTTATTGGACTTGTGGGAAAAATAAAGGAGAAACTGAGTGGAATGAGGAAAGGTCAGAAACTAATTTTGTTGTATGTGTTTCTTTCACAGCATGATTTTCATGGAATCATTTTCTTTGATTTTTTTTGTCAAAATACTTGTTGGGTTTTTTTGCAAAGCGTTTACAATAAGGTGAAACTGCTTTTTCAGGAAAAAAAATTAAATATTTTTGGCTTACTGATTTTCACAAATTCTGTTGTTCATCACTGATTGATCAAAATGAGGAAGTAGGGAGAAGTAGGGTCATCAGCAGTTTCTGGAAGGAGAAAGGAGAGATTGTTAGGGAAGAAAAACCAAAAGGAAAAAAAGAAAGAAAAAAAAAAAGGAAGAGAGAAGGTGCAGGTATGCAAAAAACAATTATGAAGAGAAAGAAATGGGAACAAGAGGATAAAAATTAGTTTTAACAGCAAAATTCAGAGTAGATTTTAAAAAGGCAGAATAGGTAACTGAATTCTGAAGATGCAGAAGATACAGAGATCCAGGTGTAGTTGTGACATGTACAATCACCTCCTTACTAGTCAGTCCCCCCTAAAATACATTTTCATTTCAAAATACGTAGAGACTCAAGCAGCTGCCTTCAGCTTTTTTATTGTAATAAAAGCACATGTTTTTCCACTCAAAATTCATCCCTGCCCAAGACTGAGGGCAAGATTTTGCTCTCCCCATCTAAGCCTAGTTCATTAAAACTTCAACATAACTGAAGCACCTGGTTTTCTAGTGAAGGGCACAAAAGGATGTCGCTGCAGGGAGGCAAATTATGCTCTACATTGGCTAGGTGACAATCAGCGTGTTGGTTGTTCCATGCTGCAGAAGGCTCTTAATAGACCACATCTCCATACCCTTAGAGACAGCCTCTCTCTGGCTTATCTTCACTTGCAAAAAGGAAAAGGTATTCATTTTCTTACTCACTTAATTCATTATGTTTATTATTTTAATTAACTTGGGTAGCCGCACCTCAGTTGAGAATGCATTATGTTTAAAAAAATGCAGTACCATCATGCCATTTGCACTTATTTGTTGGGAGCACTGGCTTTCTGCTCTTAACCTCCAGTTATCTACCCAGGCTGGTGAAAGGGCGGCAAAGCACTTAGGCAGAGCAGTAGGTAGTGACCTTTGGAGTCTGCTTTTGCTGAAAATACATTGATCTCGAGCCCACTCTCATTTAAAACCTATCCTAGGAGGCATCACTTTGTTCAGGCTATCTACCAGTTGAAGTAGTGGAATCTTTGGCAACTAGCCTCCAGGTTATGTTTCTGTATCCTTTCACATCACTGTGGTTTGTGTTGGGGCTTGCAGTGTAACAGTGTATTTAGTCCATCTACCAGGAAGGGTTCCTTGCTTTTAATTTAAACATGCATCTGAAGTGCATCTCCCATGCATAAGAGATGCTAATCATCTCAGATTAGAAGCCATGGACAGCACTCCCATGGCTGTAGGGCAGAGTAAGAACATGAATAAGGTAGAGCAGAGCAGAACACAATAGGATAGAAGCCCTATCCACACTTATAGTACAGCTGATAATTAAAAGGAATGAATTCAGGGATACAGAAAAATAAATGCATTATAACAATGCTTAACTTGGTGTTTGACCCACTGCGATTGTTTGCTTTTTCTGACTCCTATTCCAGGAAAGTAGGCTATAGGAACATAAGAATCCCCACATACTACATTCATCTCACCTTGGGGAAGTTACTATCCCTTCATTACCAATCTTCTCAATGCAAAAAACAAATAGGAAACCTCTTCAGAGGTTTCTGTGATTTCACTGCAGACCCCTGTTAGGAATGCAAGACAATCCCATAGGACCACGTTCTGGTGAGAACAGAGAGTAAATGACCAGTCCTGAAAATCAGACCCGCAATGTATTATTCAACCTTTAAGTTGAAATAATAAGATTTTACAGGAATTTGCTTTGTTTTAAGAACATCTCCATAGCTCGCCCTTTTCCCACCTTTGACACTTCCTTTAAATGGCTTTGTGGTCCATAGCTATTGAACCAGCTTTAAACGTTTGGAGATACTACCTCCAGAGGAAGGAAGCAAGTGGAAACTTTCTGTAACAGTTAGAAGTGTATGTTTTAAGAGTGTTCTGAGTGTGAATTTTCATACTTACTTGTTCAAAAGGCCATGTGGTGTATTTATGCTTCTGAAATAGTATTGAAAAAGTAGGTCCCTAAAAATGTTTATTTTTTTAGAATGGAAAGCTTGTAATAAGACATGCTTAATACAGCAATGGCTTTTCAGAAATAGGCTTGTAACAATCTTTAAAATCAGAAATACATCTCGTCTAGGTATCAGATAAGGAAGGTGCAAGGTAATTGTATTTATAGGGTGCCTAGATGTCTCCTAAAAGTTGAAACATTTCTAACTGAACACCTGGAGTATGACTATACAGTTCTCTGTACAGGGTGGATATAGCTAAAAAAGTCGTCTCCATCCATCATCATCCATAATACTGAACTTTTAATTAATAAGGAAGTAAAGAAACTTACGCTAGTTTAACAATATTGGATTTTCATTAAATTATGATGAAGTCATTTGTGCCTATTAAAACTTCCCTTTCTTGACCTCATGCTATTTCCAGTGCCTGTTTCTTTTGCCTTAGTTTTTGGACTTAGGCTCGGGTGTTTGGATGGGTATTTGTACTTCCCTTGTCCCTGATGAGGAGTAGCCATTCCTTTTGTATTTCCAGTCCTAGTGTTACTTCCACAGTTAACACAACTGTGATGGGTTGACCCTGGCTGGAGGCCAGGTGCCCAACAAAGCTGTTCTATCACTCCCCTCCTCAGCTAGACAAGGGAGAGAAAAAAATAACAAAGGGCTCGTGGGTCAAGATAAGGACAGGAGAGATCACTCACCAATTACCTTCACGGGCAAAACAGGCTCAGCTTGGGGAAAATTAACTCAAATTTATTACCAATCAACCAGAGTAGGGTAATGAGAAATAAAACCAAATCTCAAAACAGCTTCCCTCCACCCCTCCCTTCTTCCCGGGCACAACTTCACTCCCAGCTTCTCCACCTACCCCGCCCAGTGGCGCAGAGGGACGGGGAATGGGGTTTACGGTCAGTTCATCACACGTTGTCTCTGACACTTCATGCTCCTCAGGGGCAGGATTCTTCACACTCCTCCCCTGCTCCAGTGTGGGGTCCCTCCCACAGGAGACAGTCCTCCATGAACTGCTCCAGTGTGGGTCCTTCCCACAGGCTGCAGTCCTTCAGGCACAGACTGCTCCAGTGTGGGTCCCCCATGGGGCCACAGGTCCTGCCAGGAGCCTGCTCCAGCCTGGGCTTCCCACGGGGTCACAGCCTCCTTCAGGCACCCACCTGTTCTGGCATGGGGTCATCCCTGGGCTGCAGGTGGAGATCTGCTCCCGCGTGGACCTCCCTGGGCTGCAGGGGGACAGCCTGCCTCATCATGGTCTTCCCACTGGGCTGCAGGGGAATCTCTGCTCTGGTGCCTGGAACATCTCCTCCCCCTCCTTCTGCACTGACCTGGGGGTCTGCAGGGCTGTTTCTTTTACATGTTCTCACTGTCTCTCCGGCTGCTGTTTCTCTCTGTCCCACAACTTTTTTTCCTTCTTAAAAATGTTATCACAGAGGCATTACCACTATTGCTGATGGGCTTGGCCTTGGCCGGCGGTGGGTCCATCTTAGAACCAGCTGGTATTGGCTCTGTCGGAGATGGGGGAAGCTTCCAGCAGCTTCTTACAGAAGCCACCCCTGTAACCCCCCCCTGCTACCAAAACCTTGCCACAGAAACCCAATACAACAACATATCATGGTGTTTGTAGGGAGGAATGAGACACTCTTGTGGGGTGTTGCCCAGAGTGAATGGAGTCATTTTAGATTTTTCTTAGATGTTGCTGGGTCAGAGAGGTACCAATGTCCAGTAGAATTGCTGAATAGGTGTACAGATTTTATCAGTGTTTTATCAGTGATGATAGTTACTTCTGAATATGATACTAGCCAAGATTACATGACCTCTCAGGACCATTTTGCCTAATACAAAAATTATATCTCTTTTTTGGTGAATTAGAGCATTCACTTAACATTTTGTGGCTAATAATTAGCTGCCCCTGGGGTAGTAAAGTGTCCCCACTTTACATACATGAAAACTAGGGCAAGAAATAATTGGATGAGCGATTGCTTTCCATCCTGTTCAAAAGGGACCTGGCCTCAGTGATTCACGCCCTTGCTGCTTCCCGTCTGGACTCCATCAGCACAGAATACCTGGGCATGAAGCCATCAGCCTGTGGGACGTTCCAGCTAATACCGAGAGCTGCAGCACTGTTCCTCAGTAGCAAAGGAGACCAGGAGCAAGTTCAGCCTGCTCTCTTGCTGTCTACACTGCCTGCCTACTTGTTTGTCTGCTTGTGCTCTAAGTTTCGATCCTTAATATTCTCGGTGGACTGGGTCCAGTACATCTCAGAGATCACCTGAGAAGTTCTTCCCATTTGGTAACAACACAGTAGTTGACAGCCCTGCTTTGTGAGTGTTTTTATCAAAGAGCTGAAGCTTGTTTGCACAGGAGCTAGAACTTTCTCACAGACTGGCCTGGGAGTGTGGAACAGACTTCCACAGCAGTTCAGTATTGCCATGAATGTCCTCAACTTAGGCTTTTAAGAGTAGGGTGCACCTAGAGGTGCCAAAGGCTCCCTTCTCTCATATAAACTTGTACCTGCAAGTAGATTTCTAAACCTTCCCCAAAACCCCAACCTACAACAACAGAGCTCTTCCAAAACAAAATGCACAGTTCCTTCCCCAGGGAAAGGATGAAAGAAAGAATGAAGCACTCAGAGCAGATGTTATTCATGTCACTTAAAACAGCAGGAGAACATTCTCAGCTCCCAGTACAAGCAGCTGAAGCAGAGCGGGGCAGAGGCAGCACAGAAGAGTCTCCAGAAGTTTTACTTCACTTTATGTGTGTGTCCCTCTCTGGATGTCCAGTTTTAACATTTTCATGTTCCAAGGTTAGCACTGTTGAAACTGATCTTCCAGTTTCTTCCTCATTTCTTTAAGGGTTAAATTTTCCAAAGATCTCTGCATTGTAAAATGCTCCCAAAGATCTCAACATTTTAAAACGGCCTTTAAAATACCCTTGACCTGAGCCAGAGCAGAATTAAGCAAGCTCTAGGCTATTTCAAGAACTAAAAGACTTGACTGAGACCTTTAGCAGAGACGGTAGCAGGGCTGGGATTCAAACACTGTATTCTCTCATTTGGGGGTCAACTGGAGAAAACTGCTAATTAACCTGGGCTGGGGTTGTCTCCTTGTGGCAGAGGTCTTCTGGGGCCAGCTGGGAAAAAGATTGGTGTGGGAATAACATCAGCCATAGCAGCAGTGGCACCGCTGCCTCCATATAGGATTGTTTTGCCAAGGCCCCAACAGTAGTTGAGTCTGTGTATCATGTAGGTCCCAACAGCGAGCCTTCCATGACAGCAGGGGAGACCATGAATAATTTATACTCTTTACACAAAAACAGGGACAAAACTTTCAAACCTGCAGGTGAAGTTAGATTTTCAAGGATGTTTTCTTCACAGAGAAAGGCCTCAAAACATTTTTTTAAGTGAAATTGGAGATTAGTTCTGGCATTTCTAGGTCCCCAAACTCTTAGGGTGAGGAGTGGAACATAGAAGCTGGCTTTCTAGGCCCCAAAGGCCAGGAGCCAGCAGGGAATAACTTTGTCAGCTCTTCTTAAAAAGAAGCCTACCTGAAATCCAATTAACAACCAAAGCTTTAGGCCAACATTTTCAAACTCAATGGCCTATTTCTGAGAGGGTGCTGAGCACCTCCAGCTGCAGTTAAGGCCAGTGCAAGATGCTGGTGCTGAGTACATCAGGAAATCAGGTCATAAATGCCTGAAGTTAGGAACCTTGATAAAAACATAGGTGCTGAGCAGCCATAGCCTCGATTAAGATTTCAGCAAAACACTTTTGATGCCTAAATGCAGGCACCACATTCACTAATGTTGGCCTTAGTCCTTAGCAGGCAGTCAGGTTGCTTTTGTCAGAACAAATGCCCAGGAGTCAGGAGAGCTGGATTCAGTTGCAAGGTCAAGTACTAACTTGCTCCACTTAACCATGCATGCTCTCTCTCCATCTTGTGTGAGTAAGGATAATGATAATAATATGTGTGCCAGAGATACTAAGATTGTAATTAATGCTTATGTTTTGAGGGAACTAGATAGAGCTGCATGCACTGCAAGTATTACTAGTTTCAGTGCTTTTTTTCCTGAACCCTTACTGTGCTGTTTCAGATAGACGGATATTAGTGTGCACCAGAATGTGCACTGAGTATTTTTCCATGTCTTCCAAGATGTAAAAAATTCAGACTTGTGTTTCTGAGACGTGAGACTTCTTTCCCTAGAAGGGAGAATTATTTTCTTTGCAAATTTTCCCAAAAGGCAATCAAGAGAAGTATGGTGGAGGCACTCGTCCACCAGCTCTTTAAGGACATACATTCAAAGTGTTTCCCCTGCAAGTCTTTTGCTTCAATGTCAAACAAAGTTTAAATAAAAAAAAAAAATACTTTGAATTCCTTTCCAGTGCCCCTTCCCGCCTGAGGATTGAGGGGTGTTATGGCCATGTTAGGTTTTCATGTGGTAATTATTTTCTAAGAAAGAAATTTCCAGGTTTGGAGCTTGTGAGTGCACCGGCCTTTGATTGGCCTATTCAAACGTAAACACTCCCTGTGGGTACTTGGTTAGGTCATAAATATTTATAACACACTGCAAAGCCCACCAGGCCCAAAGCGCCAGAGTCTTTCAGGGACCATTTTGATTTCACTAAATAGTGCTTGACAAAGATGGGCTTAGTATAAACGGTTCTTACTTGTCTCCACATACTCCATATACTTGTAACTCCACATGCAACAGTTAGCCTGTGAAACTTTCCACACTCTTTCCTGTAAATAAGCAGCAAACAATGTGTTCACAGCATCCCTTATACATTACCTGAGAGAACGTTCCTTAAATTTCTGGAGCACTTAAATCACAATTATGGGTTTGTTTGTTCAGACACTTGAGTGATGTTATTGATGAAATTATAGAATTAATTGTCAAAGACAGTGTAGCAGTTACGTGATGAATGTTGCCTTTAAATAAACCATTTTAATGTTGAAAAAAATTCAGACTTAAGGAGCAGTAAAATGGCAAAGGATTGGAAGCTAAATATACTGTCCAAAATGAGTACTGAGCTACACCCACAAAGTACCAATACAAAAATAAGCAAAAATGTATATTCCTTCTCTTTCAAGGGGGATAGAGTCATACTCAAATGTGTATGTGCTTGAATATATGTCCCTACTGTGCCTACTCCTTCCTGTTTATGCTCTTGTATGCCTGGATTGTTTTTATAAAATAGAGGTATCTATTTTTTAAAAGATCAGTAGCAACAAAGAAGATTAACCCATACTTTGGATCTGTTCTCATTGCCTTGTACAGTCAACATTAAATAGATTCTGCAGAATCAGGTAATATAGTACAGTTCGTAATCCTTGTGACTGCAAAGACTGTGTCGTGCAAATATGTTAAGTGAAGTTTGTTGTCTCCAGTGTGAAAGCAGCATGAAACCATGGCAATCAGAAGATAAGCTTCACTATTCCTTTGTCTATTTAAGTGTTGACTCTGAAACATATCAGTGACATTACATGTCAACATTAACATCATGATTTCTGATTTTTAGCAAGTGGAACAGCGAGGTGTGTGAGATTTCAGCCTAAAGAGGCAAATCAGAAGTTGCTGCAGAAAGGAAAATGCACAGAAAGGCAGAAGAAGAAGGAAACTAAAGGCAAAGGAGTAGAAGAGAAGTAGAAAGGAGATTATGGGGCAAAGAAAGAAACAAGATAAAAGTAATAGTGCTTGGGAAGGCAAACATTTTTCTGCTGATAATAATGATAAGGCACTTGTAAAAACAAATCATGGTAATAATAAGGGGAAGTTCAGTTATTACATAAAGGCCAATTTCTACCCTTAATCCTTGTAGAAACCTCTGTGAACATCAGGGAGTACTGTTGTAGATTGAGGGCAGGGGAAGCAGGAAATGTATTCCCTGACCCACAAATAATCATTAGGAATGGAATTCTGCCCTTTGCAGAAAATGAGTTTTCATCATCTGTGCCCTGAACGTTTCAGCCTACACCTTGCCATTAGTCAGATCAGTTGGCTCATACACCTGGAGTAAGCAGATGAAATAAGCACTCTGTTTGCATTTGAATAATTTCCCTGGTAGATCAGTTCAGTTCTCTTACTTGTCCATCCATTAATTTCTTGCTAATGTAGTTGATATCGATGACTGATTTTCTCTGCTAAACAGGAAACACCACTTCTTCATTCTAGAACGCATTCCTTCTTACAGCTGCCCTGCTGTTAGCTACCAGTAGCTGCCGTTATATTATCTTTCGTCTGGCCCAGAGCTGACAACAGATGGCCATCTCCGGGACTGCCATCAGTGTGACTTTATGAAGCATCCAGCTATGGTGTACTGAGGAGCTTCACGGCCAGTTCTGCAAATCTGCCTCCCTTCCCCCCACCCCCACTGCTGGCCCTCCTCACTCCAACCCCATGAATAAGCTCCTCATTCCTGGCTCCACTCACCACTGGTCGTGCGGTTTCCCAGTGAGTGATGGCACAACATTATCAGTGAAAGGTTGCCGCTCGAGGTCTGCCCCCTCTTCCCTCCACAGCGCTGGCAGAAGGTTGCCGTCCTCCCTGTATACCCCAGCATCCTCATCCCACCGTGGTTTTGGTGTACCAAAGCATAAGTAGAGGGGCTCAGTAGCAGCAAACCTGCCGCTTCTTGAGATCTGTAGTCTGAGCCCTACCTTCTTCCATCACAGTGCTTAGCTTGGTAGCTAGCCCTGCCTCTGCTCAAGCTCCAGGGTTTGGAGAGAGGAGGGGATGTTTGTTCTTTGGATTTTTTGATGTTCCACAATACATGCTGCCAAACCAAGATTGAGTATATTAAGTGTGAAGGAAGCTAAAGTATCGATTTGAGACCCAAAGTGGAGAAAAGTGTAAAATTCACAAGCATCCTGGTTCCATTGACACGTTAGATCATTTGGAAAAGCTGTTTCAACTGGGTGGCTGCTGTGCATTTTGGAGAAAGATACATTGTTTGCTCTTGACAGAGTTTTCTAAAGCAAGGTACCTCCAGAGCTGAACCTGTATTTTAAGAGAAATTCACATTTGTATCCTTTATTGTGATATTTGCAGCAAGTCTACAGCTAGTAACAGTCTCTGCCCTCAAGCTATAAAGGAATAAGGCTCCATTGTTGGAGAGAGAGCAGCCTTCTGTGTGAAAGGCTGAGATGTGGTAGGCAAGATGAATAGTGCTTAAAAGCAGTGCTTGCGGTGCTGTCATTTAGAACAGGAACACTGAGGATTTAAACGAAAGTGAAAGGCATGGTAAATTAATCCTTTAAAATTGGTCAAATTTTCAGCTGCTTAAAATAACAAGTTTTCTCCATTGATAGGTTCATTGAGTAGGAGGAAAGTTGGGAGGGGATGAATCCCCCTAGGGAGGAGGTGCAGATAGTTTGTGAAAACAAGGTGTGGTCAGTGATTCATAGAGAGACACATCCAGGAAACTCCAGTAGACAGCAATCTTGGCTCAAAAGTGATGACTTTCCTTCTTTTTCTTTTTTTTTCTTTTTCTTTTTCTTTTTCTTTTTCTTTTTCTTTTTTTTCCTTTCTCTTTTCTTTGGGAAAAAAAAAAAAAAAGCATCATTAGATTCCTCCATTCCAAACATTAGTCAAAAAGGCTCAGATGCAGATGGCTTACACAACTGGAGGTGTTCCTTACAAAACCCCACCAGGAGGAACAGCTTTTGGGTTCAGCTTTTCTACCTGATATTGGGGTCAGGTTCACTGTGCTTTGATCAAACTGAGGCTGAAATAAAATTTTGGGTGTAAAAAGAGTGGATTTTTGCAGGATCTCATGGTTTTTTTAAGTTGAGCTTCCTTTGTGTTCAAAGCTGAAATTGAGTGTCCTCCACCCTGTTAACAAGAGAAGAGAGAGATGATTCAGTTCTTGTGAACTAATACTGCTGAGTTACACACATTTCTACATGCAGCTTTAGTTTATCTGTATTGTTATAGTCTCATTTTGCAGCAGAATTGCCAGACACAGGCACTGATCATGGGTGTGTAAATCTGCTTGGGGATACTCTGTTGGTGAATACTCCGCTTCGCCCCCATATGTTGTGTGTGTAGATGTGTGCTATGTAGTATGAAGAACCTGTGATACTGTTAAATATTAGTGGTGCATTTTGCGTTTGTAAAGGTGAAAGGTGATTGTGAAGGAAAATGGAACAGTATATTTGCTGCAAGACAGGCACTAAGAACTCACTCCCATGCTCAGTTATAATTCATGACTGTACTGGTGGGAAGCCCTTATCCCTCTGTGGAGTTAATGCATCTCTACTGTAGCCTGCTGAGAGCACCCTGTGTCCCCTCCCACCATCTGTGCATTCACTTGCGTGCTTTCTCTCTCTCTCTCTTTACTGTGAGATCTCTTGGTGTTAAAACTGTCAGACTACTACTGCCTAGTAAAGGTGGCTTTATGATGTGTATTAATGTTGAATTGTCATTTAAAGGGTGAGGAGGTAGGAAAGGGATATGTTACCATTTGTTTTAAGCTCTTGTTAGAAAATGCTGACGAGCAGATAGACAGAAAGGTAAATTTGTTACTTCAAACAGCAAACAGCTTTGAACAGTGAATAGAAATTGCCACAATGTAGGATAAGAGCTATTGATGGCAAATGCATCTTTGTTCCTAATCTGGGCATATTTTGCTGTTTCTTGGTACAGTGGATCTCTGTTTCTCCATGCCAATATATGAAACAATGGCATTGTAAATTGAATAATATTTATTTACCCATCAGGTGGCTTAGTTGACAACTATTTTATTTTCTACAAGTTGATCTCCTCTTTCAGCTGAAAAGCTCTCTTGCAGGCTGCAAGTTAATTGCTTCTATGCTACCTGAGACTTGAAATTCATGTGACCAAGTGCTATAAGCCAGCACAATCTTACTTAAACAGGTAGTGTACGAAGATTTTTTATTATTACTATTGCTGTAAGGCACTGTCAGAAGACCGGTGAGACTGTCTGTCTGGCTTTGAAAGAACTGAACTCAGTTCACAGAGGTTTGAGATGATGCTTTATCAACCTGGCACCTTACCGTAATATTAGACTCAGAACATGGTTAAAAGACCATGTACTTGACGGTCACAGCAATATTAATTTGCAGTGTTTCACTGAATGTAATCTTATGTAGTCTGTTGTTTGTATTCCTTTAAAACTTATAAATCAAATCCAGACCTGGAATACCAGTGTATGAACTTAACAGATGTGCTGCCATAAGGGACCTGCTAGGTTATAAACTGCAGAAATGATCTTTTTCTACTTCAGATTCCTAGCCTATTCCAGGGGGATTTAGGAGCCATAGAAGTAAGGTGGAAGGTCACGGGTTCCGACGGTAGCACCCACACGGTGCTTGACGTTGGGTGTAATTGTCAGGAAATCCACCTCTAATCGCTTTATTATTCAGTCATAGTATCCTGCCGAAGCTCCTGAGCAAAAGTAGGGCAAGAATGACTTCAGTAGCTCTGTGTCCAGGTTTTCTTACGTGAAAGATCACTTTGAGATGACACAGCTGAGTAGTTGGGCTGAAATCCTAGTTGGTATTTTATTAATTTTGCACCAAGATAAATCCTGAAATTCTGACAAACTCCATGACAGGTGAAATTCCTTCTTGCAGAATCTGCTCAGCAAGAGGCTGCTCATTTCGTTCTGTTCGGAGGCAGGCAACAGGAGGGCAGCTTTATAATCAGCCCTCAAAGGAGCCCCGGCCGCCCCAGAGCCTTGGACTGATTGAATAACTCCTGGGCCTCTTCCCCTAGGCCTCCATCAGCAGGGGTCCTGTGGAAAGCAATCTCCCGCAGACTGGCACTGAAGTGAGCTTTAAACTACTATTTTCTGCTCTCCAGAGGAGCCTGGAGTACTAAAAGATAGATGGACTGCAGATATTTTATGAGAAACTGTCAGAAGAAGAGCAGAGTAAATGTTTTTTTTCCTCCTTCTTTGAGTCACACGCTGCATCACTGTAGAATTTTTCCCAGAATCTTTTACAGTGAAAGTTTGAAATTAATTGGTTGCTAACCTTAATTTCCCCCCTCCCTCTTCTTCTTCCTTTTTTCTCTTCCCTCTTCTTCCTTTCCTTCCCCCCCCCCCGC
>JANZLQ010000029.1:3560514-3572971 GCA_026212715.1 Elanus axillaris | reverse complement strand
CCCCCTCCCACGTCTTCTTCCTTCTTTCTCTCCCCTCTTCTGACTTTCCGTCCCCCCCCCCCCGCCTGAAATATTCACTCAGAGGCCCTTTGCTTAACCACAGTTGCAGAAAATCAGTACCATTTGCACTGAAATATTTATAATGACAGAATGAAAAATTGGATTCATTTTCTGGCCTGTAGCCGAACAGTCTGCAACTTTGCGCAGCATTGTTTAGCATCTCTCATTCCTTCCTTTCATTGGGGTGGTTTTCAGACACACACGCACGCGCTGCCCATGCTTCAGAGGAATGCTTAGCAAAACACAGAGCCATTTTTAATCTCAGCCTTGAGAAAACAACTTGTCTCTAACCTTGCCACCATTTGTGGGTGGAAGTAAAGGGAGGGGGGTCCCCGGGAAGCGTGTGGAATCCCTCTTACAGAAGAGATTATAGAGGATGACATGCAGTAATCTGTCCTCTACAGCAAAGCAGTCTACAGCTGGAATTCAGCAAGTTGCTTCTGTGTGTTGCAGGGGAAGAAGCAGGGTAGACTTAGCACCGAGGTGGGTAGCAGGATCTCTCCAGTAATCCCTGTTCTGCCACCAATTCCCTCGGTGGCCTTGGGAAACTCATTTGCCCACGAATGAAGAGGTTGTCAAAAGCTCTCTTCTGTGCGTGAACACAGACTGTGCCTGTCAAAATGCCCTGTGCTTCTTTGCACCTCCAGAAAACAGAGGATGCTGGAACTGTACATATTTACTTCCCTCACAGCAATGGTGTGAAGGTGAAGTGGTTGATGTTTGCAAAGTACTTTGAAAATGAAAGTGCAGCTCCTCAGGCTCCAATTTGCATCCCCTGCCAGTATAAAAGGTACCTAGTCAGACAGCCAAGGATTCCCTCAGTACGCAGCAATTCCTGTTTATTTTCCTATCTGGTTCTGTATCACTCCCTTTTGGCCCTCACAGTCATGTCTCAGGGTCCAATGAATTCCAGGGATTTTTAATTGATATAACAATCCTGTGGGAGTTATTACAAGCTGGCATAAGTTTGGGCAACCTTACGAATGCTTTAATGTGCACTGAAGACTAGGGTAGCCCAAGATTTGAATGTTTAGGCTGCATGGATTTACAAAAATATACAGTAGTTGTGTAGGAATTAGTCTGAAAATGTACACAATTTAACAGAGAATGATAAGTTGTTGCAGATATCAGACTGTTGTGCAGAAATTAATAGAGAAATATATCTGTGAAAAGTGGTGATTTCTAAAACCCTTAGAAATTATTCTCTGGTGAGTTCTGTAGACTGTCTTAACAATTGCGTTAGTTTCTGGAAAAGCCCTGTGGCCAAAATCTGAATCCCTAATGCCTAAAAAGAGGCATATTGAGACCATACTGGATCCCCTGAGGAAGTGGGTTGGGTGCAGGGGTCGTATTCTGCAAGGTGCTGAGAATCTCCTGAAAATGTAGGTGCCAGAAATCTCCTAGCAAGGTCCAAATATGTTGTCGTGCTGACTTCACCCGTATTGGATTTACAACATAGCTCTATTTTAGTAGCGGGTATCTGTGTATAGTACTAAATTCTGATCTCCATTCCACATCACTCATCTGAGCACAATTTTTTTATTTATTTGGTTTCTTCTGTTAGAGCTTCAAAATGTTGGCTCTCTCTCAGTGGGCTTAGGAGCACAGCCCAAGCAGGTGTGCCTATAAGCAGTAGGAAGGGACGGACATCTGCTCTAAGCGTCACTACAGCTCAGTTAACACTGCACGGCGTTATGTGGTTTGTGAGCAATGCATACTTTTTATCATTCAAAAGTTTCTTACCAACTTGCAGATTTGCCTTTTTCCCAGGTTCCCCAAGATAGTTTGACAGGTCAGCCTGAAGTGATGAGCGTTCTGACACAAACTGCATTGTGTCTTAGAAATTTTGCCTGCAGTTGTTTTACTGTAGTATTGCTTTGATTTGGAAAGGAACTTTCTACAAAGTGGTATAGTTTATGATATAACAAAAAAAATTCCAATATTGTGCTGCATGTATTACAGAGATTTTCTGCTTAGCCCCCTTATTACTGCTTTCTGGTTTTCTTTTTTCTCTTTATGTATGTAAATGGAGAACAGCATAATTTTTGTGATTTTTAACAGTTACTGAGAAGCAAAAATAATAGAGATGCGAAAGAATGTGAACTTTCATTGCAAATATTAATTATGTTTTTAAACTGACATTTTGAAAGCAGATTGCCCTGACAATTTAATGACATTTTAAGGGAAGCCATAGCCCCAGTAGGCTCCTTCAAATCCAGAAGTATTTCTTTGGCTGAGCTGACCAGAACACAAATATACAGGTGTGTAAAATGCCTTAAGATGCTGAAAAGATTTGTGGCAACAATAGACTAGAGACCACAGTGAATTGACAGTACAGGTCTAATGGGATGGTGCAGAACTGTTACTGAACATCAGGGACTGTAAGAGTAGCCCCCAAACAAATGTTTTATCTCGTTGTTGAAGACAGTACCTTTCTGGGAAAGCTGCTTTCTCTGCAGGCCTGAACCATTGTGTTGGTTTTGTTTTTCTGTTTGGAGTGCCAGTCTGTTTACTAAAGTTATTAGTTTATAAATTTTGCCAAGGTAAAGTAACTGTGAGAGCTTTAAATTAGAATAAGTGCCACTTCTGTGTGGCAGGTTCCTTTGAGGGCTGATTAGAAGGCAGGCCTCCTGTTGCCTGCCCCTTTGTGCATGGCACTATTGCTGTGGGTACTTGTTTATAGCTTACCTTTGAATTTATGTAAGTGTGCACTGTGGTATGATGAATCGCCCTCCGATAGTGAAGAGTCTGCTTTTTTTTTCTGGGATCAAGCTAATACTTCACTTTAAAGAGTTATTTTAATTAGGTGGGGTTTATTGTAATGAATTAAAATTAACTTGGAGTAGCAAATTATGTAAGACTGCGAGGGTTATAGATTAGCCTCACCATAGCTACAGCACATCTTTTTGTCAAGGAATTAAAGTTCTGTATTTCAGACACCTTGGCACTAAACACAGGCAGCAAATGCGTGTGTTGTCTCCAGTTATTTTCCTCCTAAATGTGATGTTTTTCACTCGGATCGAAAGATTGCCTCACTAAAAAACAGTCCTCATGGGCAGCAAGGGGTGAAAGCGCAGCTGCAGGAGGCTGGATCTCCTGGTAGGAGATAGCCTAGGAGTCAGGAGTACCACGGCATCACAAGCCAAACCCAGAGGTGAGGGGGGGCATTTCTTCCACTGTCAGTGCAGGGTCAAGGCAGGATCTAATGACATGTCTGACTTGCAACGTGTCACTGGCCAGCTGTGTGACAGGAAACAGAATGACCAACCTCAGAGAATGACATTTGGTAGGAGGATACTTCTTCCCTCATGGGGAGGAAGGAAAAAGGCATAAAAGGATGCTTCTTTGTGTAGTACTTCTTGTTTGGGGGTGGGGAAGTATTAAAACGCCGGCATTGGACTTCACTGTCTTCTCCCATTTATTTATAGGTTCTGAAAACAGGAGAAAGTGAGAGTAAAATTCCTCCCATTTAGCTGTGGTCACATTTCACTCTTCTTTTACACAAATGCAAATGACAACAAAACAGAAGACAATAGAGACTCCAGACTTCTGCATTTTACAACCAATAACCACAATGACAAACATAAAATTTTATTGTCCTGGTACCACATGTCAGTAAAAGCTCCAGATTTATTGATTTACAGTGTTTACCCTTAGAAAATTCAGAAAAGTAGTAACTGTTATAAAGGGCAAAATAGCATTCTGCTCTCTCTAAGAAAGTCACCTTTACAACGTGGAGTTTCTTGGACTGAAAAAGAGGGAACTCACATGAGGTTGCTCTAAGAACAATATGTTTCAACATAGGGTTCTTAACTGTCTGTTTACCAGATATGAAGGGATAAAAATTGTCCTTATTTTCTTTTCCAGCAAGTAGATTTGTAATTCACACATACACCAAGCACTGTCCTAGTTCCCACTATTCCTTGTTTGAAGAGCTGTAGGAGTAAGGACTATAAGATGTCCAAGATGGGCCGGCGCGGTAACCAGTTGTGAAGGAAGTCAGAGAGCAAAAGCCACGGGGGGCTCTGCTTATCAGCTCAGAAATCTTCGGCCATTACTATCAAATCTGCTCAGTCTGGCTTTCCTTGCAAACTATCACGAAGGAAAAAGTTACACCAGTGTGCAACAGAGTTTGGGGCATTTAGAAGAGGAGGAGAGCTAGCAGAACGCCTTAGTTTTTCCTTTTTTCTTCCCCACACGTTTTAAAATGGACATACGGGGGGACGTATTTTCACTTGTGTTCCTGATTTGGGGATCCAAAGTATGCACCAGTCCACTTACATGTTCTCTTAACTGAGCATATGTACGCTTACTGGCTGGATAACTACCAGATACGATTTCCATGTACAAAAAAGCCAGGTTTGGTGAACTGGCCTAGTTCAGGGTTTGCTTTTAGCTCAGCAAAAATGGTGTTAGTTGCTTTGAGTTAATCTCAGGCTGATCCATAGCCTCCAGGGTGCTGAGTGCTGTTGTACAAGGCCCCGTGCACCAGCCAGCAATGTGAGGGGAATCCAGATTCAAGGCTGTGCCTTTGTCACCTGGTAAGCGCAATACCCAGCATTATGTCACAAGGTAGGGAGGTGAACGCAGTGATCGATACAAGTGTGGGATGTGTCTGTCCGTATAATAAGAGTGCAGACAAGTTACAGGGCTTTTCTTTCAGGCTGTATCAAGAAACTTGTAATTTCTCTTGTAATTTTGTTCAAAGGATTTCTTGTACATGCACCTGTGGAAAACTGGAAAGGATCATTGTTTTAAAGGTTGCCCTTTGCATATAAATCACAGCTCTGTGTGCTTCCTCATTTTAATTGGGTGACCTTTTGAATCCTATGGACAGGAGCTTAAATTCTGGACCTGCCAGTTGGTTTAAGATCTGAAATCAATTCATGATCTAGCAGTTATTCTGCTTTAAATCAGAGAGCCCAGAATGGAAATTGAGAAGAGTTCCACTTGGAAGGTTCCTTCTCACAACTCATAGAAAACTTCACTGCAGACCGAATAGATGTGTGTAAAATCCAGATTCATTTGTCATTTTAATCCCTGAAAAGACCGATCAAGGATTCGGTGAGTGTGAAAGAAACAGGAGGAGCAAGAAATGTGTAATGTTTCCAACAGGACATTTCTGTGCAATTATCAATTTACGCTTCCATTATTTGTCACTAATTACTGCACTGAGCTGTTAAATATTTAGTAGTAGTTTGTTTAATTGGGTTTGACCTATAAAGAAATCTGAACATAGCATAGCTCCAGTTTCAGGAGCCAGTTCCTCACTCCCAGCTAGGCAAATTTGTATTCACGTAAGATGAACACATATTGTTAGACAAGGGGTTTTTGGTTTTGTTGCTTGGGTTTGTTACCTTTCTCTCTCCCCCACAGATTTATTTGTCTTTAAGGTATCTAAAATTAGAGCACAAAGTAGGAGTGCTGCTTGTGGATGTAAAATGGGAGGGAGGTCAAACTTAACCTTGTTTACAGATGTTGTAGTTTAGAAAGCACCAGCATGATAAATTAAACATAACAAAGAAAAAAAAAATTAAAGCAGAGCAACAACTAGCCTATGTACACATGTGTCTGTAAAACACTGACTTCATCCCTGAATATCTTACTAGGCAGTATTGCCTATCAAAGTTTGTTGTCCCCTGTTACTCTGTTGTACAATAGCTGCAGATAAATGTGGATTTGTTCAGCTTTGGGTCCTGCCTACTCTTTGCCTGGCTGTGTCTGACAGGGTGAAGAGATTTCTGGCTGTGGCCTCTGCCAGAGGGTGTGCAAGAATCAATCAGTACATGAGCAATATTCACTTTGTTTGAAACCCAACAGGCCTAGCTCTATTCTTACTTGTCCCCATCTTGAAACTCCCTTGATTTCAGAGGAGTTTCTCTTAATTTATACCAGGGTAATCATAACCATATTCTAAAGTAATAAGACTTTTGATATATTTCTCAGAAGTGTCTCCTTTTGCCTTTTTTGTTTAAGCTTTTATTCCCACTTAATGAACAATTTTCTTATTGGGGAAGGATGCTTGTGTATTAATTTCAAACATTTGCAGTATCACAAAAGCCTTGTTTTTCTACAAACAAGACTTAGGCCTGGATCCTGATTAGCAGTACAGCCCCTTTGCAGCATAAAACCCAGGAAGGTTTCCCAGTTTCAGTCAATTGCTGTGAACATGTCCTAATGATTGCCCTCTCTCGCCATCACCATCATCTTATCGTTTATGGGGGTAGTACATGCACCTTGCCTGTGCAGCCAGGCACACCTTGCCTGAAATGGAAGAGGTTGTTTTAAGTTCCATTGCATTGCAATAAACACCAAACTGGATAAGGGAGGCTGATGGGAGGCTATTGCCTGGCACCATAGGTTAAAAGAGCCTTGGAGCTACTCTGATTTATGTCAGAGGCTTAACCAGGAGCCCCCTGACAACACTTGTAATGAGGAAGGTGCAAGGATGGTGAACAGACACCTGTGTCTGTGTCTGTGTCTGTGTCTGTTCTCTTCTGGTGACAATGATGTAGGTCTTATTTGCTGTACCTAGGAGCATATGTCTTTCTTTTCCATACAACAAATCTGTGATATATGTACTCACATATAATAATGAATCCAAAAGGAATCATTGACATTTTACTAGTGACTTACTGGAAGTCTCTGAAGAAAAATAGGTATCAGGCGTTTTGGTTTTGTTTGGGTTTGCTTTTAATTTTCAGTTTGCATCCCTGAGAACATGGTATCCAATTGGAGATTTTTATATGGGTAAGTTTTCTCTGGCCCAGATGGAAATGCTTGAGTAGAACCAGAACACTGAGAGTTTTACATAAATACAATAAAGACTATGATCTGATTAGCAGTCATGCCATTTCAGAGACATTAATATAATATCAAATCACATAGCTTAGGTGAACTAATTTATATGAGTAACTGCAATTCAGTGTAGACTTTCTGAAATTATCATTGTCAACAGTGGTCAGTCATGACCTAAGATGACCATTTAATTGGCCATCATGTCTGAGAACAGACCTGATTCTCAAAGGCTGGTAAACATCAACTCACTACACATAAGTGGTATTTATGAGAACACAGATTCTCTTGGGATTTGGCCCCTTCTTTGTTGTGGAAATAGCTCTGTTTTAGGTCAGACCAAATCCTTATTTCCTTGGGAATCTCAAATTTCAGAGACTGTATTTTGTTAGGTCTATGCTGGTGATCAAACTTGTCCTGGATGAAACTCCATGCCTACTTTAGTGCATTTAAAAATTCATTGGTACTCCTTCTGCTCTAACAGCTGCACTGCAGTACTGGTGGCAGGGACACCTTGCCTCAATTTTTTCCTGTTTTATCCAGAACTCCAAAGGCTCCATTTGGCTTCCTACTTTTCACCTGTGAAAAACTGTTAGACATCATCTCCTTTCCAGCTCCCTCATTCACTCAGGATAAGTATGACCACTGAAATCTGAAGATATATTCATTTTTGTGTCAGAAACATTGTGATTCTTGGGATGAAACACATCAGAAACATGTGTTAGTTTCAAGATTTCAGATATAACAACTTAAGTTAATTTCTTGTATTTTGTGTTTTATGAAAGGAAGGGAGGGGCCTGGGAGGGAAAATAATCTATGGTCACATCATCTGTTGATGACCAACAGAAGTTGCTCTTTTTGTATTTCACCTATGCAAAAAATGTGGAAATGTTTACAGTCTGAGCATTCATAGACGCTCTGTCAGTACAGTTAAGGATTATAGCATAGAATGGACCTAGATATGCCCCTAACATTCAGTTAATTCATTTGGTGGACATGGACTATGGAAGTGGTTACCCTTACTGTGGGAACACAAATCCCACCTATGCTAGATTTTTACCTGTATAGCAAGTGAGCCTGAGAAGCTCCTGTAACAGAATCTTCTTAATTGCTTGCAGCAGCAGTGAAGCCAGGGCCTTAATGTTTTGGGGCATTGAAAGTAAGTTTACTGCTTTCAGATGCTTTAAAATGGCCCAGATATTCTACTGAAATCATCTCCTGACTATGCAGATTTGGTTTTGTGTGTGATTTGGGGCTGGCTGAGCCTCTTCCTCTCCTGGGATGAACATCAGGAAAAAAAAAATCCTAACCCTGAGGTCTGTGAAGCTGTGAAATAGTCTCCCAAGAGGAGCATTGGAAGCTCTAATTAAAATTGGACTGGGCAAAACACTTGAAATTACACTATAGGCGATAATCCAACCCTGGCAAGATGGGTGGAGAAAACGCCCTAATGGGTCTTTTCTGTCTTTAAATTCTATGAATTCTTGTTCTTCTCTTTTATTATGCTATTTCACCTTTTTTCTTTAATGGTGACACAGTGTCATCTAGAAAGTATTATAAGATGCTATTGTGAGCTGAGTAAGATGGTGTTAAATGTCAAAAGAAAATGCAACAGTTTCTCTGCAGGTTCACAGCGATTATGTGGAGACAAGAAAAAGAGAAACTGACTGTAAGCGAGGGACGTCAGTGCAGTTTCTGATCTGTAAGACAGTGGCAAATGCCTGCAACATACATGTTTATCATTTTGACATTACATTTCATATTCTTTGCTTATGAAGAATAACCACATTCCACCAAACCTAACACAGGTGTGGAAAAGTCATTTACTGTAACTGTGTACATCACTCAGATTGCTGGAGACATCTTCTATCCAAATGTTTCAAATATCCCCAAAGACCTGAACTAAATAATAACTTTTTACATCTTAATTTATAGTATGTATTTAATCTTAGTATCTCACAAATCTAAATATCTCATCAATTTAGTCTTGGGTATAATCATGTTACAGTCTACCAGGAAAGAACCCTGCTACAATATAATGGAGCTTTGACAAGCAACTCAGTGCTGCAGTAGTGAAGCAGCACAAATTTGAAAAAAGGGTATAAACATCAACCTTTTCTGAGATTTTTCTTAAAGTTATAGCTATGTCTGAATAACTTCCATGTATTTGTTTTTGGTGTTAGCACTTAATACTGCTCTTCCCTCCTCACTTAATACTGCTCTTCCCTCCTCCCCCTGCCTTTCCACATGATAGAGTATTTCAGCAGTGTCTGATGCAGAGCTTTCTGTGTAAGAGGTCTTATATCCTGACAACCAGTTAAGTAACAAAGCATCAGGCCAAAGTTCTGGGAACCACGTTGACACCATGAAACTGCTTTTTTGATTCATCATTACCACTGCACTTAAGGTTTTGCTAGGCTTGCCTTTTCCATGAGCCTTTCTTTCTTCCCCTTTGGTTCTGGAAAATCCAACATCCTCTTGTTAGCAGCAGACAGTTTGAAAAGTATGGTACAGGGTAAGAAGTTGGAATAAAAAGAAGGGAAGAGAAGCAGAAAATCTTGATTAGAAAGTATAATTTAATAGAACGTGTATTGAACCAAATGTATTGATTAATGTGGAAGATATAGTACTTATATTGATTCAAACTAGAGATTTAGTACTAAAAGCTGTAAGCCAAAAAGCTGTTGCAGATTGCTACAAAAGTCAGTTTAATGCTGTCCTTGAGAATGCCTTCACAAAGAAATTCTTCTAATGTTTGAGGAGTAGGTAGAATGCGGTATATGTCAGTTTGATCCCGGAGGGTTTTATTTTGTACTCTAATAGCTGTTACGAGCCTACATTATATCCAAGGAGTAATTTTCCTTAGGGGTGCCCAGCTCGCTTTGTGTCAATATTCTAGCATTTTAAGTCACGTACAGTATATGCTTCTGGGAACAGTGCAGGAGCCAGCCAGACTCATAATGGTCTGCATTCATTAATAAAGGCAGAAGCTTCTGTCCCTCCATTGCCCACTACAGGGATGCCTCCCTGGTCTTCAGGGACCCGTACAGACACATTTAAAGAAAGCTTTATTTTGAGTGGGCAGGAGATGAAATGCAGGACTTGCAGGCATTTCCTAAGTCAGCTATATGCCCGAGCACAGGGGTGACCTTAATGGGTCAGAGAAGAATGCAGGTCAAAAGACTTATTATCCAGCCTGTTGGAAACCAATTGCTTTTGTTAAAAAAAAATTGTAGCGCTTAAAGGTTGATAGTAATGTAGAGTTCTGTTTTACAACCTGGAACTCTATTGCAGTGCAGTGGGGTGCATTTTTTTTTTTAATGCGAAAAAATACGAGATGATCTGTAATATACACAGGTAAAGGATTCCAGATAAGTGATAACATGTAGGGTACCATAATTACTTAATCAGTGATGATTGATTGCTCATGTTTGTGTTCTTGAACTAAGGAAAAAATAACATGCTGCTGTGGTTCTGTTACCATCTGTTGAAATAATGCGTCTACATTTCATCTTTATATTTCTTCATGTGTATGCTCTTTGCACTGTTTGTCAGGTACAACCACGTCTTGATTCAGCTGGTCATAAAAAACAGAAGTCCCATTTAAATTGGATGCAATCTCAGTTCACATTAAAGATTCTAATGGGCTAGTAAGTCTGTGGCTATCTGTGGATATTTTTTCTTTGTTAGTTTTGATGCTGTGGGCAGGAACTTTTTGCTAGCTAATACCTCTCGTGGTCTATCTGAAACACAAAGACATACACCAAACAACAGAAAGTACTACCTCTTTTGTCTCGTGCATTTCCGCAAAGAAACCTTTTTGTATTTTTTTGCCAAGGAGATTCTTCCGCCTGGTATTATTGTGAAATCTTTGCATGTTTTTAACTCCTTAACACTAACGATGGGGATATCTCAAAGCATTTTCATCCAGAAGAGTGGTGGCATATAATTTTATAACAGTTGGGATTCTGGATTGGGCTAACACAAATAATTATCTCTAGGAACAGGGAGAACACATTTTAAGAGTTTATTTTGCTTGTGAAATATATTGACTTCAGGTTTTCCCAGGTAATGTGCTTGCTTTCCAGATAATACTGAGACAGAGAAATTGGGGATGTAGGAGTTTTCCTGGCTCTGTTCGTGTCTGATGCAGTAACAAATGCAGTGACACACACACCTCCTGCTTCACTGTTCCTCCATTTTGTGCATGCAAAGCTTGCAGTTGTGTTCACAAACTAGTTTCTCCTCATGAAATCTCAGCTCTTTGAAATGTTAACACAGCTCTTGCTGAAGTCCAAGAAAGATTGTGTTAAGAAAAAATATTCTTGCGATTCCATGGCTAAGTAGGAAATTGAAATCTTTGCTTCGCAGGGAGACTACCTCATAATTAAACAGATGTGTTTATGTGCAGTCATATTTGGGGGAGGCTAAGAAGGGGAGCATGTGACTTCTCCTGTACTTAGTTAAAGGACTTCTCTTATGCGAGTGGATGTGCTAATCGCTCTGAACTCGGGCAAAGTAGCGTGAAGTTTCCAGAGGAGGCATTTCAAGCTCGTGTGGTGTGTCTGTAGTGAAGGGCAGTGCGCTCTCCCAGCCGCACAGGGGATCTTGACTGTAATATTGTGCTCTCCCTGGGTGTACTGCACTCCTGTGTCCCTGCCGTGTCCCTGCCGTGTCCCTGCCGTGTCCCTGCCGGCGGGAGCTCCAAATTCTGCTTTCCCCACCTGCCTGAGCTCCCACTGCCGGGGAGGCAGGGAGCTGGCTGCACACAAGGCGAAGACACTATCAGAGTCGAGATCTGCTGTGTGGATAATGGAGGAGAATTTTTGCCCTAAATTTTTAAACACAACACCCCTCATAAAAACAACAACAGTTCATAACTGGGATTAATGTTTGCAATTTTCAGTCACTTAGACATGGGGTCTCCAATAGATGTCTTTTGGTGGAGCAGAATATGGCTCTCTGTGGGATTACAGAATTTTTCTCCTTTTCTTATCTCTCTCCTCCCATCTTTCGCCTGCTTGTCTTGTCAATGTTATGCTTCTGAAGTGCTTCCACTTTGTATTGTTTTTCCACTTATCCAAATAGCTATTTCTCCCTAGTCCCTCACATTTGGAGAGCCTTAATCACTTTGGAAACCATATTTTGTTTTGACTGTTTACAATAAATACAGTCACCTTTTTAGGGCCTAAACTGCTCAAAGTATTTCCTCATGTTCGTATCCTGCCCTGTCTCATTTTTTTCTGCAACACTTGTTTTTTTCTATTATCTCTTCATTATCTCTAGAGAATTTAATTTTTCACCAGGGCACGGGAGTCAGGGACACTGAGAGCAGGGGCAAGTCAGTCCTTATGCTGTGTTCTATTTTGTCTCCTTCATATTCGGGCCTTTTTATTTTTTAATCCAAAATGTCATTGCAACCAGAGTTACGCTTGTACTTCTAAAGCACCTTTTGACTGCCTCATATGCAACTGTTCATCCAGCCTCAGACTGATTATGCATTTTTCACTTAGTGAAAAGAAATAAAAAATGGGCATGACTGACATGCTGGCTCTCAGCAGATTAGAAACAAAATAACACCCCCCCCCCCAAATATCTCTCT
>JANZLQ010000029.1:3537896-3560414 GCA_026212715.1 Elanus axillaris | reverse complement strand
AGATTATAAAAAAAAGAACACCCCCCCCCCCCCAAATATCTCTCTCTGCAATGTAACAACTGGTATATGACTTCACCTATTCAGAAGCAGAGAAAAAAATCAGAATTCAGGCTGCCGCCCCATATTTAACTTGTCCTGTTGTTTCTAGGTACTGCAGCATCTCCAATAAGCCTGTGGTGTTATGCTGTAAGTGCTGCAATAAATGGACACAACAGGATGACAAAAGGGCTGACTGTCAGGCTTAACTCTTAATTTCCTTGCTTTTGTGGTTTAAAGTCAGAGCCCATTACCTGTGACCAGCCAACATTATCGTCTGCAGCTATTGTTACTGCTTTACAGCATTTTGAAATGATTTTATGGGAAGGATAAGAAGCTAGATGAAATCAAGTGGAGAGTGTATTTTTTTAACACTCACTGGCCTTGGACAGTCTGGAATTCCTGCCATCAGCATTAAATCATTTCGTATTCACATCTGGAAATTGCATCTTTGAGTGTCACTGGGTCATTTTCCTTTAATCTTGAGAATGGCACTACATTAAAAATTCCTCGGTCTTACTGTAAGATCCTTTCCTTGCCAAATGTCCCATGAACTATTGTTTGTGTGCGTGCACAGCTTTGGGAGAGAGAAGGAGGTAGGGAGGGAGAACTATCAGGCTGGTCTGCAGTCATGCTGTATTTCACATTTGTTTCACCAAGGCTGTTTCCATGTGCCTTTTCGTGGGTGGCTCTGGAGGGTATGGTTCAGTAGATGTTCACTTCATTGAAAATGATGACTGTCTTCTGGGAACAGGTTCATCCTGCAGTGGGTTAGTCTGAAGGAGTTTTAAGACAGATTAACTTAATAAAGCAGAATGAAGGGACTGGACGTGCTGGGGGCGAATTACGGGACGTGAAGCCCTTCCCTCTGGGTGACTGGTCCATATCTGGGCCAGATTACTAAAGAGAAAATTCATTGCTCATCAGTGGCTGCCCTGTTGTCCGCGAAGTAGTATTCACAGACCTTTTCCAGTTATCTCTGGATCAAGTGTACATTGTAAAAGATTTAACACATATTAGATTGGATCCTTGCTCTTAGCTTGATGCTTGTGAAGGATCTGAGCCAGTGCAGGCATTGAAATAGCATCTCTCATCCCTAAAAGTGGTCAACTCGATAAGAGCAGCAGGAGGAAAGAGGATGAAACCTGTGTTTGCCGCTGTATTTGGTGATTACTTCTATGGGAAAGGAGAATTTCGGACTCCAAAGTCCACGCTGTGTCAGCTCATGTAAGGCACTGCGTTCACTTGAGGAAAAATACCTGTGGTTTTTTGGTGACCGAAGGAAGGGCTGTGGCAGCCCCTCTTGTTTTCTCATCACTCTTTGAGCTCTCTGCTAGGCACAGAATGACTCTGACCAGAATATACTGTGCCACACTGTTGAGGGGGAAATGGGTTTTAATGCAATAAACCATTTGAAGTGGTGCCACAGTCTAGGAAGCACAGTCCAATTACCATAGGTCTTTTATGACAAATAAATGCACTTCTCATTTGCATAATGCATAAACCGCGAGCTGTATGTAAGCGGACACCAGAACCACTGAGCTGGTACGCAGTTTCACTGGGGCAGGTCAGCCCACACCTACCTAGAGAAGAGTGCATTGCCCTTCTATGGCACATGGAAGGAATACTGCTGTGAAACAGCTGGGGAAAACTCCTCTCTTTGATAATAATGCTGCTTCTGGCTGCTTTAAAACAAGGAGGGGGTCGAACATACTCTCTATCCAGTCCATCCTTTTGTCAGATATGTTGGGAGAATTGGTTTTGCATCCTTCTTTCACGTAGAAATGCCTGTCCTGTGACTAAGCTGTTTCTTTTATTTTTGTTACAGAATCATACGATGACCCAGCACAGCAGTTAGTGCAAGGCCCGTCTCTTCCAGAGAATTCTTTGTGGCACAAAAAGGGAACACGTTTTACTCTTTGCACGAAACTTTCATTGTTAATGTATATTATTCAGAAACATTGTATTGTACCATAAAACTTGTATTATCGAAACTGTTGGATGTTCATGTGTTTGAACTTTTGAGCACCGGATAGACTTCCTGTATATAAAGTGTTGCACATGTATTATGTTGTCTGATACTAAAATGGTCTTATAAAGACAAGTGGACTTGGGCCCTATTCAGGAAAGATACAAATAATAATAATACTGTGTGAGGGAAAAAAAAATAGCTTAAGAAAAAGTGTCATTTTCAAGGAGGAGGGAGAAGGTAATAGCTATGTTCCATTACAGCTCTGTTTGGCCTTCCTTTCGTTTAAACTTCAGTCTAGAAATCTCTCTTTTTGGTATACAAACGGATGAATCTAAGACTATTTTTTATTGCTGAAGATTCTTGCAAAAAATATGAAGAGACTCTTTCTCACAGAGCAGGAACCCACAGTTGAATAAGGCCCGTATATATATTTGTAAGCCTTGCGATATGACAGATAGCATTACCATATATGCAATAGTTGTTATGTAGATTGTCAAAGAAATTTTTTTTTCTGGATACCATTTGAAGCTTTGAGTGTTCAAGACTTTCCTTAATGATTTCACACGGCCAAATTCTTGAATCAGTTGAACTAACATGTATGTTACTGTTATTAATGTTTACTCTGCGGTCTGAACCTGGAGATTACTGGAATTGTTTTCCAAAAGGAAATAAATTCAGTTTACCATTATGTGTGAGTGTGCTTGTGTCAGGTCTTTTTCCCTGGAAAATGACATTATTATTACTGCTCATGTAGTACTTAAAGGACCACCAAGATCTGGAATCCCATTGCATCAGGACCTATACACTGCTCAGTAGGAGTAGGTCACTTTTCTCAAAGCTAGACATTTAAAGAAATGTTATTGTAGAAACATATCTGCTGGCCCACTGCGAAGCAATGTGTGCTTGAGGGTAATATTCAGTTTTCTGGTTTTCTTTGTTAGTTTGTTTTATTTGGCAGTCTCAACAATTTCATACCTGTATACTTGACATGTTGGTTGCCAGAGGAGTCACCGCATATCTTCTGTGTATAATTAGCAGTGTATTGCAATGCAATATTTTTTAGTGAGTTGGGTCTAGTACTGACAACCGGGAGCCACCGCAGCTCTGCCTGTAGCACTGTTAACCTCACATCGCCTCACCCTCTCCTCTGACATGGGTAGCAGAGTTGGAGATGGTGCACACCACAGGATGATGCTCACCAGCACCGTGGCCCTGGGGGAGCTGTCACAAGACCTCACAGGTTTTGCTGAGGTCTGAATTGGCTCCTGAATGCCTGCAATTTCAAGAAGAAAGAAAGGAATAAAACCTCTCCTTGCTTACCAGTATCCCCCGCTACTCCAGCTCACCTACAAAAGAGGACCAAAAAAACATTCTCCAGCTACTTTAGTATCTTATCCTATTGCTGGAATTGCTGGTTTTATCCCATGGAAACCAGTGTCGCTGAAATACTGCCCTTAAAGATCCGCACATCACAACAGTCCAAATGGCCGGAGCTGCTTGCCTAGTGCTGTCAGGGTAGATATAAAGTGTGATTTCCAGTTTGCTGAATGTCACATTTTGACTCTCCACAGATGGAGGATGGAGAGAAAAGAAGTGAAGTCGGAAAATGTCTGGTTACTAGGTATTACAAGAAAAAATGTGTCATGTTTAAAGCTCCAGTTTTGAGAATATTGTGCATATTCTGCCAAATGCAAAAGAGAAATTCCTGGGTTTTGTATGAAGATCTCATTTGTGCTGACAAAAGGATAAATACAGGCACAAGTACACAAGGCTTGTAAAATGCCAGTTCTATTTATAAGTTGGAAACTGTTCCCATTCTTATTAATATATTACTTATCTCAGCCAAATTGAATGTGATGATATGTTCTTTATTTTTGACAGATACCTTAAAGGATATAAGACATTTCAGCCTTCATGTGTGAAAGTGTGACATATTGGTTAAGACTGAAAATAACATGTTTCTAGTAGAGTTCAAGTATATAAGAAATATTACACCCTACTGTTTTTGTAAATGCCAGAGTGCCACTGAGTTGAGACAGATGGTAGCTGGGAAAGATGCAATCTTATAATCAAAAGCTAAAATATGTCAAAAATATGTTAGCAAGCAAAACGTAGCATATTACTAGTGTCTCATGTCATGACAGCTTGCAAAACATGCAAAGATGTTGAATTTCTAGATGTGTAAATAAAGGAATAGTAAACAGAGCAACAGCGAATGTGATGAAGACTTTACGCATCGATTATCCCTTCAGGTCAGTGTGGGGGAACAGAGGGGTCTTATGGCCACAGGCAGCCCCAGGTGGCTTCTGAGAGCTGGCTGCTGGTATCAAGTGCTGGAATCCTCTTACCTTTTCTAAAAGTAACAGGTTTCTCAGCGATACCTAAATAGCTGTTTAAATAGATTATGGAAGACATCTGAACTTCCCAATGAGAACTGAGTATTCCTTGGGGAATTACCACAGCGTTTTGAAAAATCAACAGGAGAGGCAGATCATCTTGCCTCTTGGAAGAAGAGACACGGCTCCCTGTGTGCGTGTGTGCATTCCAGCTATGGCATGCCTTTCTCTGTCCTGGGTCAGCCAAAGCTAAGAGAAGCCTCATACCCTTAACCTAATGTGAAAGGATAGATCTATTCAAAAGGTTGTATGGATAGATTGATGGACAAGGTATCCTTTTACCTCTGAGACTGGCTTTATTCCCAAGATTTCAAGTGGACACGAGTTTTACTGTAAGTGATAGTTTAATAAAATGATTAGTCCTCTGCTTGTTTGCCAGACCTGTGTTTGGGAAACATCACAGACCTAAAGCAGGTATAAACACAGAATTTGTACTGCAGAAGTGAAGAGATCTACCGAGACAATATCTGAGCACTGGATTTATGAGGAAATGCACTGATTCTTTAGCTGAACAAAAGACGATCAGGGAGTAAATGTGTATTAGGCCTTTATGACATTCAGCTACCTAAAATAGGAGTTTTTACCATCATACACGTTTTCATAGCCAGTTGCCTAAGTTAGACGTTCCAACCCATTTTGGTGGTTCAGTTTACAGGGCAGTTATTGGAATTTCTTTGGTTCACTCCAAGTCCAGTGCTCTCATTGCTTTCTCCGATTTAGGAGTCGCTCTGCAAACCCCCAAAAGAATAATTCAAAGGCTCTGCCTAGGACATATTAATAGTTATCACTTCCTTCTCAATAGCACGTGGAAAGCTGAAGTCCTCTCCATGTCTCAGTGACTGAGCTTTTATTAGTAATTCTGGCATGACCACTCACTTTGTTTCATTACCACTGTCCTCAACAACAGAAAAAGAGAGACATCCCTTCCTTACCAACATATGGCACCTTCTATTTATAACAAGATTAACAATTCATTCACACCTTGATTGAATCCCGCTTTATTGAGATGTCACAACAGATTCTCACAGCCTGCAAAGGGAAAGACTTACAAATGTTAATATTGTGACAACCAGGACATAAAAGTAAATGAATTCTAATTGGTGACAATTAAAAATAGCTCAGTGTGAAAACAGAATATTGTGCTGCTGTTGCAGCCCTGTCTGAGATGAGGCAATGTGAAGGACTGCATAGAATAAGACCGTCCATGAATTCAGAAATCTTACCTTGATTCTTGGCTGATGTGTTCAGTCATATACTGATGCTCAATTAATGTTCACACGCCCTTTAGATCTTAGTGGGCAATGTGCCATTCTCTTTAAAGTATTTGCTTCACTGCTCCTAGCAGCACAAAAATAAACAAGTTTAGGCCTATTTTGCCAATTCCATTTAATACATCCATTTTCCCTCCCCATGTTGCTCCCCTTATTTGTATGCAGAGATTTCTTTAATTATTATTATTGTTGTTGCTGCTGTTATTAGTAGTAGTGAACTGTGAATGCCATAGCAATGCACTCCCCCAGGAGCTGGGCGGTCCCCGGCCACCAGCTCTGGTGTGCAGCTTCTTCTGTGTGTGGCACACAAAAGCCTGACAAGGTCTCACTCATGTTTCAAAGCTCGCTCTCTTTTCAGAGCTATTTGTTATTGTCTCCACCATCACAAGTTTAAAAAAGGAAAGTTAATTAAATATGGAACAAGACTGAGCAACATCTTTTAAACCATCATGTCATTAGAATTGGATCCCTCTGAGAGCTGCTTAAAAGGGTTTTGAGAACAATGACTGTTCAATCAGATATTTATGGGCATAGTTATGTAAACACACTCTTTATTGTCTATGTATATTTAATATAATTATCAGTTTTGTACTCGGACTCTTGGGAGACCCAACAAATCACAGTCTTGCTTTGAAAATGTCAGCAGAAAAGACAATTATGTTGCGAGCAAATATTCATAAATTATATTAAAAAGTCCTGTGAAAATGTACCCTGTATTGCAGAACTGCTTTTGCACTAGCAGAATCATCACTCCTTGCCTTTGATTTAAACTCTTCTTGTTAGTAGCAAGGAAGTTGCTTGAAACAAACCTTCAATACTAAAGAGCCTTCTGTTCCTGACTATGGAACAATGTAAGTTGTAGACAAATTCAGAGGGCTTATTCATTTTGTTATTAATATGCTGGGATCTTTTTAGAGATTTCTAAATAAGGTTTATAGAAATCAAAGGTAAAAACCGTTTGCACAAGAGTGCCTAGGTAACTAACTTTACTTTTCTTCTTTTCTGAGATGATTCCTGACAACTTGCCATGTTTTGCTCATTATGTATCAGAAAAAAAGAGTGCAGGACTGGGACAGTGTTCAGTAAATTAAATGTGCCACACTTATGCTAAACCAATACGTGTGCTGGAGTTTGATAAACACCTAGTAAGTGCCTGCAAATCATCTCTACTGCAAGATATACAATCAGCATATCAACATCTTAATTAGCAGCTAATGACATTTGAATGGGAAGGTTAATGTTAAGCACACAAATGCAGTTTAGTAAAGGGTAAAATAAAATACTTTGAGATATTTCAATCTTTATTTATTTCTAAGAATAAACTAGCTGGCTTTTGTAGTAAGTAATCATCTATATGAGTAATATTCCAAGCCTTAGTTATGTTTGGAATAAAATCTCCAAGACCAGAATGTCTTTTCTGGTGCATCTGGTCCTAGACATCAGTGGGAACGTTCCACATGTTGGACAAAGAGAAGACAGAATTCTGCTTTTCTGCAGGAAAATGCATTTAATCTATGCCATTATTTTTTTTTTTTGAGCACACAGTTAGGTTTTAAGTAGGCGCAAGATGGTTCAGGCTGGTTTGTGATGCTTCTCTCCTTCATTATTTTCTAAGCATATGTTTTCAACAGCAAACTCCTGTGGGATGGTGCAAAGTAAAGTGCATTCATGGCTGTTTCTGCTGTAGATGTCATTCTTGCTTGGGCAGTGATCTTACTGGATGTCCAAAGCAGAACAGACCAGAACCACTGAGCTGTTGGAGAACAATCTGCTATAGAAATGGTGCTATTGACTTTGCCAGTGGCATGGGTTCCCACTGAGCGTCATACCGAAGCACTACTTTTGCATGGACCACAGGGAGCAATGCAGAGCACTTGCCTTAAGATTTAAAATGTAATGCAGTTCGAAGATGCTCACAATTAAAAAATCTTATGGCCACACAGGCTACTGTGTTGGCTGCATCTGACAAGCGAGCTCTGGAATACTAGATGTCTCTAATCTAATGATCTCTTTCTTGCTGGGTTCTTTGTTTAATTTTTGTGTCCCTTCTAGATGCTTGATCTCACGCAACCTTCATCCTTGTTTATGGGACCAATGAATTGCTTATTTAGAAAAGTGGCTAAAATGTCAGTACCAAAATTAGGCCACTTTGTTGGCCCAGCCAGTTTGGCAAGATCAAGTCATGTAGCCACATGGTATAGCAACACCTCCACAAGGTGAATTATGTCCTTCTGCTCAAATAACAGGCAGAGGGTAAGTGGAAACAAAACTGTCTTTGCAGCCAATGAGACAGAGATCAACAGCATCTGGAAGCCAAAACACATACTAAGATATTTTTAACTCAGGGAAACGCCCACCTTTCAGAGTCATTCATACTTTTTTTTGCAGAAAACAGCAGTTAGATATTTCCTTTTTTCTTGACTGCCATACTTTCTCTCTTCTCATTACTCACCATGCTCTAATTGTTTAATGATTGACGCAGGACTATTTTGATTTTCTTAATTACATTTGTGAACCCACATTTGATTTGGCAGCAAGGTCGTCATTTCTGATGAATTTAAGATTCATGTTGATTCATTCATCCTTTGACATATTTTATTTCTAAACACCTTTGTTCTTTTGGCTTAATTCAATATAATTAATTTTCTGGCATAAAATGAAAGATCATGGGTTTGATTAGGTGATAGCTTCTTGATGGGTTATTTGTAAATCTTTCAACCTTATTCACAGCTTTTGCTAATCAATATCTGACCTTTTTGACTTCTGCTTTCCTTCTCATAGCAATATCTGCCCAGAAAGCCATCTCCACAGTCTTTCAGGCATTTTCTACTCACTGTGGAATCTGTCTCCTTCAGAAACTCTTACTTCTCCTACAACATATGGAGGATCAGATGGGGTTTTAGAGCTCCTCTCAACAGTGCCTTGTTATTACAGTATGTGTTGCTTTGGTATTCACAGGCTGTGGCATCAGGAGAATGACTTGCCCATTTTCAGATTTGACAGCTTATGTTTTTAATGTTATTTGAGGGGGGAAGTCTGAATTGACTTTTGATTTATCGTCAACTAAAGCAAATCAGCCTTTTACCCTATTTATGCCTGACTTTTAATCCTAAGAGTCTGTCTTCTCTCAATGATAACATGTTTTCAGAATCTTTCAACACTTCCTTAATTGCTAAAATTTGCAAACAAGAGAAACACCCATGCCTAGCTGTCCGCCAGTAGTTCCCTTGGTCAGGCTTTTTCAATCTCTCATCTTCTAGTGTTTCCCTCCTCAGATTTTCAAGGGGAATGGAGGAGAAGATTAACAGGTTATCCAGAGGTTATATTCAACTGTTTGTTCATTAGATTCCTGGCTCACTTGGTTGTTCAAAGGAGTGCTTGAACATATGAATGATGTTGTTATATTACCCATATTTATTTAATACACACAGTTTCTCTGGGCTGACTCCTGTCAGGCTGAGAAAGGCAGGAGCCAATTTGAAAACCTTCAAGCTTTTTCTAAAGGAGCAACCACTAATTATCATCCTTTCCTGAATTTCCTTTTCTTGTTTGCTTGCCCTGAATGTAGGGATGGAGAAGAGCTTTGGAAGCCTGACAATTATCAATCAGTCTGCTCAGCGTATAGCGCCATGACTCTTTGCTTACTTCACTTAGATGCTACTTGATGCTTCTGTAGTACTTGGTGTTACTAAACAAGAGCTTTTGTTAAAGATCAAAAATGCTTGTTCTAGCGTATCTGTGGCAACACATGCTTAAATTTTTCTCAGTGTGAGATACCCAATGTCTTGGTATTGGGACTGTATTTCTACTGTTACCTGATTGGGTCTGAGTTGGCCTAAACCTTTAGCCAAGAAATCTGTTCTTTCTATACCCTTTGTGGGCTATGCTATCATGGTTCTCAGTGTAAGCCATGAGTTGGTGGCATGCATTTCTTCTGCAATATAGGTCAAGTCCTGCATGAAAAAATCACTTGATTTTGCATTATGATTTTTTCTATGTTCCTAGTCTTTGTGACTCTGCCTCTTTCGAGGACATGCCTACTAGCTGAACAATTCTAAGGAAGGCACTTTGTTTTAAGTTAACCACAAGAGGCTCCTTTGAGCTTGCAGAACACCCATGAGATTTACTACAAATGTGATACAGTGATACCTGGGAAGGGCTCTACTGGGACAGACCAAAGATCCCTCTGAGCCAGGCCTGGCAGCAGTGCTGGCCAGCAGAATGTGACTGGGAAAACCTCTAAGACTAGGGAAATGGTGCAGCGACTTTTCTTTGATATAGTTTCCTGGCCCCAAGTGACTGCTGCCCCAGGACTTCCTTAGCCAAAAGCGAGTCTTGCCATTTGACAGCTTTGCGTGGCTTTTGTCTTTATTTATCTAATTAGCTTTTTGAGCCTGTATAAATTTCCAACATGCACAAAATACTGGCACAGGGAGTTTGGTTTCTTAACTACACATTGCATGAAGAAATATTTCATTTTCTTTGGTTTGAGCCTGTTTCATTTAATCCCATGACAGAACATAAACGACCTGTTTCTTTTCTGTTTACCTTTGCTCTGCAACTCAGGCCCATGCTACAGACCTCTGCCATGGCCTTTTCCTTTCACCCCTGTGGTCTTCCTCACTGCTCCTCAATAAATGAAAGAGGTCACTACTGAGCAACATAGACCATCCTTCCCACCAAAATTCAATGGCCTACCCGTGTGACACAGGGGAGCACAGTGTGACAAATCTTGCTTTGACTCAGAAGGGGGTGGTAGGTCCTCAAGGACACAGCACAATATTGTGCAGAGATGCTACACAGGGTCCCCAAAGCAATATAACCAGGTTACCACTGCCTCTTGCAAGGGCTAATTAACTCAGGACTAATTAATAGCATCATACCACACTGATACAGCCATCCAGAGCTTGCTCTCTAGCTGCTTGCTTGGGGATTGCCTCACAGTGTGGTATTCAGTATAGATACAACCTCAGGACACTGCCTTGCATGTAGCCCAGCAACTGCAGGGGTGACACTGTAGACTTGATTATCCATTCATTTACAGTACTTTTAGCTCTGAGCTACTCTCCTGAAGTTATTGGAGTTACAGTGGTATCTTACCAGTGCAATACAGGAGGTATTGCAGGTACAAAAAGCATGTGTATGTATATGTGTACGTGTATGCATGCATGTGTATACAAATGTATGGATTGCAGAAGAACGTTATTAAAGTCACAAATTCAATAAATCAGAACATTTCCTTGCAACTGCCTGTGCATAGGATAAAGATGTCTCACTTATGTGCTCACGCACCCAAGTTTCCTGAGGACCACAGTCTCAGTAGGTGCGTAAGGAGGACATCAACCACACAATAAGCAGTAGCTTAATATTTTCCTTTACCCTGGGTACTCAGCTGGCAGCTCTAGGCTCTGTTTGCTGCACGCTGTTCAAACCCACCACTGCAGACAGAAGTATTAATTTCCCCAGACCTGTTTTTGGTGCTGCTACCCACGGGATCAGTGCAGTGCACATTCGGCACAAACAAATGACATTGGTTCCCACACGCTGGGAGCTGAGGGCAACAGCCTTAGCCAAGACCACAGGTAGGCATTTTCAACTCCCTTTTGACTTGTGAACCATTAAATCTTTTCCACTGAAGTAACAGACCATGTATAGTGAATTTAAACCTATTGAAAATACTTTTTTTTCTTTTTCATTTTTGTGTACCACTAGAATCCATCCCTTGGCCCAGCCAAACCCAGTCTCCCCTACCTGCTCCTTGCCCACTGTCTATCCTTAAGTCCTACAGTCTAGGAGCAGTTTCCATCTTCCAAAGCCCCCATGTCGTTCCTAAGTATCATTTTCCTTTACACAGACATTCCTAAGGTCATTTGAAAACAGTGGCCAAATGTGATCTTCTAGCTTTAACCAATATCCCTGTTTCCTATCCTAGGCATCCCTCTCAGAATAAGCACCCCTCTGGCCTTATTTACATGTCCAAAGGACAGGCAGACTGAAGCAATTTGCCAAACCAGGGCCATGTGTTGTTTGGGGTGCTGCAGGTGGACCTTGGGTACAACTGACACCTGAGTGCAGCACAGTGCACCCCGAGGATGCTACTTCCCTGCACTGAGATGTTATACATTTAAACAATTTGAAGTTAATTAAGAGTATTGGCTTGGAACTAAATCAGGAATCTCACACATCTGTGTTCCCTTCCTAGAAAAGAGGCAGTTTAAAGAATGCCTGAAGCTAAACACATTATTTTGTACCTTGCTAAAAAGTTGGGGTTTTTTCTTCTCTTTTAACCTACATTGCTAGATGCCTATGAACATCTTTTTAAAATGCGGGGTGATTTTTTAACTGATAATGAAAATTATTATTTTGTATGCAATTTAACTTCATCCTAACATCAGACTGCATAATTTAAAGTGAGTTTTCTTCATATACATAACATCATAACATTCCAAGACTCAAAGTCTCTAGCGTATTTAAATGCCTGTTGGTTAGGGTTCGCTTTAGATCCAAATCTCCAGCGTCCCAAGCATGCTACTTGAGCCTCATGATAGCTAAAACTAGTTTCAATGGAATCTTCTCCAGCAGGCAAGTTAGGTTTTGCTTACCCTGTTTTAAATCAGATATGCTATGATTTTTATGTCTGCTATGAAAATGGCTTTGATCACACTTCTTCATGCCACTTTCACCTAAGCACTTTCAGGTGTTGCCAGCCCCCAATGATTTGTTCAAAGGTCTTAAAGAAAAGGGAAAAATTGCAACATCAGATTTTCAGACATTCAGTTGTCAGCTCTGATTTGCGATTTACACTTGACATCATATTCATTATGGGCCACTTTATTTTTACTTACAAAACTGACATGTTTTGTTCCAAAACAATAAAAAGTATGGAGGGTTTTTTCCTTTTCTTAGCTTATAGTGGCAGAAGTGATATAGCATAGCACTAATAGTATCTTGGTGAAGGAGCAAACATGCTAACAGGTTCAACACAAACAAAAGGAGGTACTCGCCCAAAATGTGGCTATGCTGTACAACTCCTAACCACAGGACAGAGTGGATCATAAAACGCTACATGGATTTAAAAAATCATTAGGAAAATTCATGGAACAAAATGATCAAGTATTAAATATGAAAGTACCAGCTCACCGAGGAGGACTATGAGCTGCAGAACACTGCAGCTGGCAAAAGCCATTGGCCACCAATGAGTGCATAATGGAACATGGGGCTACACGAACCCTTCACTTAGCCAAACTATGACTATTCTCATGTCCTTCTGATTCTAGCAAAATGCAAATACAGTTTCTAGCCTGATCCAGACAATGGTGAGTTGGAAAAGTAGACTGAATTATCAGATTAAATTTAAAATAAAGTAAAATAATCAAGGAAATCTTTGCCTATATGGAAGCAGCACAGCAGCAGCAGCTAGATGAAGTTGTAAGGATCTGAACAGCAAAAGCAAACCCTCCAAAGTGCTTTTAACATGGAGGGAGCAAAGAACAAGCTTCACACACCTGATGGTGACACAGAGACAGTAAGCGAGCAAGAAGCTGATAATGGTTAAGTGCTTGTGTGTGAGCAGAAGTAAATGTGATTGAATTAGCAGAGCTGTAACTTAGGTAAAAATTAGGAAAAAATCCCCACAACACAGCACAGTACAAATATCAACATGGAAAGCTTAATTCAGGCTTCCCTATTTCCCCAAGTGGAAAAAACATTGCTGTAGGCCTGCATTTTGTCAGCACCCACACAACAAAGCTAAAGGAAATAACATTTGCTAGACGCAGGAGGGAGCAGGATGGGGCAGGGGACTGGAGGTGAAGAGGACATGCAAAATGTGCCTTGTGTGGCCCATCTGTGCCACGTTTCACACTGAAATTCCTCTCCCACCACGTCATGCTAAGGGCACCTATGTCTCTGGCAGTAGTGGAGGCTGGAATGGGGCTACTAAGAGCAAACTCAGTTTCATCTTTTGCTTTTTGCAGGGGAATCTCTTTGATATAGATTCATGTGGGGTCTCACCTATACTTTAGAAACCAATGTTCTCAGCATCACTGAAGAACAGTAAACATTTAGCAGGTCTTTGCCATGCTGCAACTGCTTCAAAATATGGTAAGTAATTACAGTTAACTAACACTGTATAAACATCTATATAAAGAGATCCACAACATTCATCCTGGATGCATCAGGATATATTCCATTGCAGGGTATCTTTCCTCAAAGACTGGACTAGAAATAAGAAAACCACTGCTCCTGTGTTGTAATAAAATCTCCACAGAGACTCCTCATCCTGCTCTGTAATGTGTGGCATTGACAAACATAAATCAGAGAGAAGCCAGAACAAAAAAAGTTTAGGTTCTCTGCAATGCTCAGATTTTTGCAAGCAGGGTTTCCATAATACCTGGGGAATGTTTAGGATTGGCTGATGAATGTATAAGGCAGGGCTGTCAGCTAAGGTGTTTCTATGTTAAAGCATGGTGACATCAGGAAAACAACTGCACATACAGGTTCATACCGCTTGTAGTGCCTTGGATGTGGCAGAACTTCTCCTTCTTCTGCAAGACGCAGGTCTGGGACGGGTGAGGGTCACTAGTGCATCAGGTGCATCCTGCAGTGCAGTGAGGTGGCACCTTGCGACTAGAGGCTGCTTTGACCCAAAGGTAGTTCTTCCCTCATGGAAATTTGGAAGGCCCATGTGTGGGAAGGTGACTCCTCTCCAAACCGATCAGGCTGAGACAGAAGTGGAAGTCACCATGTGTGAAGTTCCCAACAAATAGAGAAGATGCATGGTTCCTTTTTCTGTGCACCATTTAGCAAAACAGCATATGGATCAGGATATTTATATCCAAGAGGCATGATAGGAAACTTGAAAAAAATTGGGAATCACCTTTTGTGCATTCACTTGCTTTACTTAATTTGGTAGTGCTGGTTTTATCTCTCCAGCTACCATTGTTAACTAGTCACTGTCATTAAGTACCTTGAATGCCTTGAAGACATGTGTGCCTTGGTATTTGCTAAAATTCAGCTACCTATAGCATAAGCTTATGTCTAAAACATTTACACATACTCAGTGATTATAGCAAATGTTCACTGCCAGCTATAAACACAATATGATATTCTGTGAACAGGGACAACCAGTAGACTACTTCGTGACTATGGATCTAGGCTGAAAAGTAATTAATTTAGTGTGAAAAACCTTTTCCAGACTTTTTTAAGGCTGCAGTTACAGAAAAGTAAAACCAAGTCAGATGCTGATGGTGACTGGCTGTTGTACGTATGGTGTCCCTATCCCACCAGCCACTAACAGTGAGCTATTTGTAATGGCATGGAGACGGGCATCCCTTGAGTGCATGAAGCTGAGCATCTGTTTCCGCAGCTGCCAGTCAGGCAGTGTCACCTGTGCGCCATTCCTCCAGCTTCCATTGAGGAGCAGCCTGTGAGCACTGCAGCAGAGCCAGGACCTTCGTTCCCACCAAGGATGGTAGAAGCTGCTTGTGTGACGCTTCATCAGCATGATGAAATGGTTCATGGGCTGGCCCCAAAGACACATTCAGAAAGTGGGTGAGGAACTGCGTGTGTTTATCACTATTTCTGTCATAGACAGACTCTTTGCAAAACTAATCATGCAAGAAGGAAAAGGAAAGTAATAGCTTACTGAAATCCTCTGCTGTACATTAAAAATACAGGGCACAAGAGGGAACAGCTTGAGTATTCCTCCCTCAGGTTACAGGTTTAAGACCAAAGATCTCTGAGACGAAAAGAAGTGAGATCTTGGCCCCTCCTGCACTCCCCAGCACCAGTGGCTGCACAAGAGGTCAGAGAGGTGCTTTGGCCAGCAGGGCTGGGGTTTCAGCATCGCTCGTGCAAGCATGCATCTTGCTTACATTAGACCCTGCTAAGGGTGGGGATCAGCACAGACCCAGTCTTGCAGCAGTACGTGTGAGCACGTGGGCATCCAGGCCGGGTATGGAGGAGCACACATGTGAAGATGCTGTGCCACACCACCATTACAGGCCACGACTCGTGTCCCTGGCACAGAGCTGGCCCCAGAACTTGAACTTAGCAGCCTGCTGCTACCACCCTCGCAGACCTCAGCTGGCATCCAGGTCTCTGTGGCTGCTTCCTGAAAGGGAGCCTGAGTTTCTGTGCAGCTCAATTAGTATTGCTAATTGCCATGGTCACTTTCCAAGGGGAACCAAGGAAACAAGTTGAACCCCAAAACAAACCCTGCTAGATTTCTTTCAAGCAATAGTGCCCACTCCATGGGACACAAAGGTTGAGAGGTAGAGCTCGTCTGGTACAAATAGTCATTCCTTAGTGTCGTTGACCTGGCCAGGGCTCCAGGAAAGAATGAGATATAGTGGCTCCAAAAATAACCTTTAAAAAGTCTCCTGATATCTGTTAAGAAAATACAATAGAAATGTAGCAGTCTGGTCCTCCAAAAAATGAAATAGAAACTGAAGAAAGATGTATTTCATTTTTCTCCATTATTTCTCTCTTAAGCCTTCCTTTTGAGCCTATACTTAGCAGAAATGAGTCACTCAGCAGTATTTAGTAGTCCATTGGATGGTCTGTTCTATCTAACAAGGTGGGAACAGATCCCATAGGGTCAACCTGCTCCATAGGACCAGAAGCACATGTGAGCTTCTGGGCTGGGAGACCCAGACTCAGTCTTCAGGTAACAGTCAGGGGCTCATCTTCTCTTCCCTCCTTCAGTCTCACACCCTTAATTCTGCTGTCAGGGGACTTGGGTGACCAGGCCAGAGGAAACTGTGGCATCCTCCAGCCAGGACCTCAATGTGGATCATGAGAAGACCAGAGCTTGTGGCCAAGCTGAGATCTACTGTATTCACAGCCCACACTATCCCCCAAAAATTGATCCCTTTTTAGCCAGTGTCTCTCTGAACATTGTGTCTACCCACAGTGACAGCAGTTTTGCTATTTGTTTTATTTGTTATTAGTTGTATGTCAAAAGCCTTGCTATCACTGTACATATACATTTCAGGATGTGGACCTGTATTTTTTTTAAAGCAAGAAGCCATTTGTAGTCTCAGTATTGCAGGAATCCAACCTGATGTACCATTAAAGGTGCTTCAGAAGTGATACATATCTGTTTTAAAGATGGGAGGTACTGCAACACTGCAGCAAATGCCTGCCTGAGGCTTGGGAACCCAATGATGGCCATGCTCAAGTTCCCCTGCCAATGAGATCCTGAATGCAGAAGGACACTAGCAAATACTTACTTCTCCAGCTGATGATGCAGTAACATTTTCCCATTAGAAATCTCACCTCATCCTGCTTGTCCTGAGTTTCTGTTCTGATAAAAGAACCTGAATTGATCGGGTATGGGTCTGGGCATTCAAATCACTCTAGAAATTTCCTGGTACAGTGGTCAGTGAAATGGTTAACAAGCCATGTGCGCAAGGGGAAGGATTAGCTGTACGGCCAGTACAGGCAGGGGCAAGAGGAAAGGAAGAGGGACATAGGACTTCTGCCTCCTCTTGTGTTTTCCAGCTGCAGGCTTCATTGTCCTCAGTCTCCTATTGTCCACAGCCTGTGCCCCAGCAGCTAACCTATTTTCTGTGCAACAGACAATGGAAACCAGTTAGAGAAATGGCCATAATCCCCAACTGACAGTTTGTGTCACCTCTTTCATTTTTCCCTAGAATGGCAGGTTGCTAGAGAGGGACATCTGTCAGTGTGAAAAAAAATGATGGGGGGGCTCTCGCACTGGACTTTGTGCAATTTCCTGGCTGGGGTCCTGGGGAGGCTGCAGCCCTTGCAGCCCAGCCGCAGCCACACGATGTCTTGTCTCCCAGGTTGGATATGCAGCTGGCAGTGCTTCCTATGCTCCTTTTGTTCCACGCTCATTTCCTGGCCTGCAACGCTGTGCTCCATGGGGACATTGCACATATCAAAAATGCAGGGTGAAGTTGTCTAGAAATGGAGACAGGTTGTTTTTGGCAGGAGGCCCTTGAGCCAGAAACATTTTACCAGAAGAAATATGGTCGATATTTATGGAAAGTAGGATTCAACTTTCAATGGGGCTTATGTTCATAAGTCACTTATGACCCTTCTGAAAATCCCACCAATAATTCTTAAATTAAACAAGTCAGCATTTCCATGCAAGCCGAAGAACGAAGTGCTGTGTCCCACTTATGGATCTGAGCTAAGCAACTGAAGAGCCAAAGAAATCTTCAGAGGCTTGGTATGATCACATGGAGTGCGCATACATTTTTTTATGTGCAGTATGTGACATGCATCACTCAAAAGAGCCTAAAGAGCCACTGCATTCCAGCAAGTACTGGAGAGACCTTGGCAAAATGTATCATCTGGCCTCTTGTACTCACAATGCAAGATTTAATGACCGCTGATTCATATTCAGGCTGGATTGCAATAATTTTCAGAAAACGTCTGGAATGATAAAGGGTTCTGCCATTGGAAATATATCTTCACAAGACTTGGTCCCAGTCCCAGATGGTTCCTCTTTTCAACTGATGGTACAAAACATCCTGTTAGAGTAGACTAAATTTTCTTTGGGTATTTTTACAGGATGTTACATCAAGTCCAGAGAAAGCCAAGCCAAGTCAGCTACTAAAATCAGCTTTCAGACCACCATGGACATATGCAAGACAGCCAAGGAGCCTGGGGACTAACTGCCTGGGGAGCAGCTCTGCAAAAAGGAGCTGGGGATCCTGGTGGACTTTAGGCTAAGCGTGGATCTGCAATGCATGCTGGCAGCAAGGAAGGCAAACAACAGCCTGGGCTGGGCTAACAGGAGCATAGCAAGGGTGTCAGTGGAAGTGATGACTCCTCTTTACTTGGCACTTGTTGCAATTTTGGCCCCCCAGTACAAGAAAGATGTTGAACTGGAGCAAGTTCAGTGGAGGCCACCAAGACAGTCAGGCTGGACCACTTGCTGCAGGATGAGGGCTAGTTCAACCTCGAGATGAGATAGCTTTGGGAGCATCTAATAACTGCCTGCTGGTGCCCTGAGCAACTGCAATGATCCCATGATAGTCAAGAGCATTATCAGCTGCAATTACATTATAAATGCTCCTGAAATCCCAGCCTGGAGTCACCCACCCAACTATTAATTGGGTAAATTTCAGGAATGCTGTCACTGATTGCTGATAGATTGCTTAACTAAACAACAGAGCTGCTCCTCTCCTTAAGAAGTATCAACAGGTGGAGAAAGTGATGGAAACGAATGCTTGCAATTACTGCAGTTGGTAAAATGACTTCTTAGACCCCCACAGAGCACAACTGCCTTCAGAGTATGAGTTAAGGGGGCATGAAGCAAAGCTTTGAATGTTCCCCTCAGCTTTGAGACCACCACCAGTGGCAAACTCAGTGCTGTTGTCCCACAAGCACATAAAGGTACTTAATGTGGAAGGTAGCGTAACAGGATCCAGTCTTCTGAAGAACATCAGGAAAACTTCCTCCAGCCCTTCTAATAACCAGTGGTGGTCAAGTACTTAAAGTACTTGCCAGATGTTGCAAACAATGAACAGAAGGGGATGTTGAATTAGGGAGCTGATGGACATAAATCAGTATTTGTAGCTGTATAAGAGTGCTCTCCAGTGGTAACAGTACTCTTTCCCTTGTTGTGTAATTCAGACCTTATACCATTAAGGAAGAAAGAGCCCACTGGTTGAACAAGAGTGGCTTTGGTAATCTTGGCAAGAGATGGCTGGATAAATAGATTCATGACCATGGAACTACAGTCTAAAACAGCAAAGATTTGGAAATGTGTTACAAAAGCCTTCAGATGTGAAAAAGAAAGGAAAGAATGAAGTTAAAAAATGGCTCTAATACTTTTGAAACTGAGGCTGGAAAGACAGAAAAGTTTTCAAATTAGATAGATATCACAGTTCTAGGAGAAAAGACAAATACTATACAGAAGGTGATTTTTCTGATAGTACGTATAGTATTACTGTGTAGCTTCCACACAACAAAAAAAACCATGGTGCACATTGTCAGAGCCAAGAGTGCACGACAGAAGAACAGGCCCCAAAGAAGGCATAAACCAAAAGGTGTGTGGCTGCAGTGGTAGCTGTTCTCCTTAGCTGTGACTATTGGGGATGCAAAAAAAGCAAAGACTGTTCCAGGAAGCAGCTGAGAAAGAAGAGATGCCTGTGAAATCTCAAGCCCACACCAATGAGCAAGAAGAAACAACGGGAAGATGGAGGAAAAGAGACCCTGACTATGTGGCAAGTGGGACTTCAACTTGGGGAGTAACCAGCACTTTGAGAAAAGGGGAAGGAGGAAATGCATAGTATCTGGGGAGAAGGAGGAAGGAACGGAGAAGTGAAGTTCTGGACTTTCTGGAATGTTTTGAAGAATGGGAAGAGATACCTAGCAGACAGACTAAACCAGGAAGTGTGTTTTCAGTGCAGCTGGCTATCACAAGTTAGTAGAAACATAACATAATGGTATATTTTTTTCTCTGATTTGTTGCCCATAAATTAGAGTCACTACTGGACAAAGTCATAACTTGGACTGGGTGAAATGAAAACTTCAAATAGCTAACCTGAGGCAAACAGGCCAGCATCAGATTTAATCATGGGACATACCACACTTTGTTTTGCACACTGTTCTAGCAAATACACATAGTTCAATAATCACATTTATGCTTAGAGTCAAACAAAAGGCAAAGAATAGCTAAGAGGAGAAAATAAAATTTTAGGAAAATTTCCATTGGTATATTAGGTGAGGCAGGTGTGGGCACTGCTCCTGATACCAGAAACACCCTTATGGAGATCATTTGCTCAAATAAAACAAGGCTACAAGGTCTTAAGCACCTACCTCAGACCTAGTGTAAACAGGAACATTTATGGGCTACAGTGGATTACACTAAGAATCTACCCCAATGCTACAGGAAAGGTAATTTCCCTTTGTACAATTATTAACTTCTCTGTGTCCTAGATGACTGAAATTTCTTTTAGGCCCTGATTGAGCAGGTCAGTATACTTATATGCTTTCCTTTGATGACATGCCTCACTGTTCTGATGATCTATAGCTGCACTTTTTAATCACTTGCTAAATTAGACACTATATTGCCAGCCTTTTGTCCACTCCAAATAGCCTTCAACTTTTTTTTTAATACAGAAAAATAGGAATTATTATCTCTTTTTATATTGCTGAAGAAGGCCAAGACAGAGATTAGCCATTAGCTTCACTAAAGCCAAATTTTGGTCAAAGAAATGCAGAAATTATAGTTTCATAATCCTTCCAAGAAGGGAGTTACATTATTCATGTGAATGCTAAATATATTTTCCATTATTTTGTTCATGTGAATGCACTCTTGAACCACTCCACTCAAGATTTTTATCAGTTTCAGATGCAAAGGCATAGTATTAAAACACATTAGTAGTAATTTGAGTTGTCTAATAATTCTATACAGTGGAGCTGTCACCAAAGGTAATGACAGCAATACTGCTGATACTAATTTGTGTGCTCTGTGTTTATTATTTTCATACTGTGGTTTGATTTCCTGCAAGTCACCTTGGGAGGCAGCAAGCAAACCTGAGTTTATCCAAAGGGTTAATAACAAGAAACTTGCTTCCCAAATGCTTCTCAGATTCTGAGGCACAACTGATTACTTAAAAGGATTTGGTAGACTGTGCCTGCTGTTAAGCCTAAGAAGAAAGATAATTTGTTATATTTTAAAATGTATTCAAGCCTATAAAACCACTGGTCTTCAGGGATGGGTGTTCTTCATTTCAGATATCATGCCAAACTGACATTTGGGAGAGAGGCTGTCTGAGATGAAGCATAAATGAGGGGATTTTATGAGAGATACCAGATAGCCCTTAACAGAGAAGTATGTCCACAATGGCGTTTAAGCGGAAGTCTGGCTTTACACGACATTGTTGGTACTGTTACATCCTGTAGTGTTATAATGTCCAGCAACAGCAACAGAAGGATCTTTCTAGCTTTTGCCTTCACTGGTGGAGCTGCCAGCTATGTCAAATTGCATAACACTGTTGTATGTCTACTATATGCTGGGTAGAGATGACAAAGTTACGCTGCTTTTTTTCCTAGCAAGAAAGCTTCAGACAAAGCTATTTCTTTACAGAAACTATGTTATTATTGTAGTGATAGGTCAACACCATGGATATAGGCTACAAAAAAGAGTGCCAAAGCATTGTTTAAGAAGTAACCTGGAAAAAAAATATTAAAAAACTAAAACTAAAAAGGCTTTTGATAAAAAATGAAGTACTTTTAGAAAAGGTGAATGCCTGCAAGATGTCATTCTTTTGGGTTGAAGTCAAGAAACTGTGCAACATTCAGTTATCTCAAGCCTGAAGCCAGTGCAAACACCAGCAGAACTGGGACAGGCCAGAAATAAGAGTATTTCTGGGCTGCTGCAATACCTGCTCCTTCACCAGATAGTGTGGTACAGTGCGGAGGGCAGCTATCAGCAGTTTTATGCTTTTTCTCTGAGCATTTCTGAAAGAAGATCACAATGTCAGTCAGAACCTGTTCCCACCTGCCATCTCCAAGAGCCCCCAACACTGTTGCTGATGCAAGCTGCCGACCAGAAGGGCAGCCAAAATATCTGCTTGGCCTTTATGTTGGTAGGTTCTGGCCAGGTCCATAAAGAAAACTCAAGACAGTGACATCCCATCCCACCTCACACAGTTTAAAACCACAGAGCAAGGGGAGAGGGCAGTGATTTATTCTGAGTGTCTCCCAGACCTTGGAGTCCACACTGCACAGGGGTGGATGCCACACATCTGACTGCAGCACAAGGGTCTCCCACAATGCAGGGCTATGCACTGCATAGCATCAGGGGTAAAAGCCCCCCCACACCTTATTTCCCACCCCGGCCCCCCTCCCCGTTCTG
>JANZLQ010000029.1:3422790-3529917 GCA_026212715.1 Elanus axillaris | reverse complement strand
AGGAAGGAAGGAAGGAAGGAAGGAAGGAAGGAAGGAAGGAAGGAAGGAAGGAAGGAAGGAAGGAAGGAAGGAAGGAGCCTGCCCATTATATAATCCTGGAATCAGATAAATGTTTCTAGAGCTCTCACTTCATTAAAAAACCAAATTTGAATCCTCAGGGTTGCTTGTTTGACATATTGGTGCATGAAGTCCGCTATTTACTTGCAAAACAGGCACATCATTTGTAGCAATAATAGAAGCTTCTCCCTATCCCACTAAAACCCTGTAACTGTATTTTAGAGAGACTGCATCTAACAAAGTTATTCTTTTGTTGTATCTCATGCGGTCTTTAACCTCAGCTGGTACTGCTGAGCTAAACAGAAATGGGTGACAACTACGGTGACAATTTTGGTTCCTATTCAGTAAAGCAAAGAGGCAGATACTTAACTTTGAGACTGAGCTTAGCTGAATCCAGTTTTTGTGCTTTGCACTTTTGTCAAATTTGAAATGGCCAAAACTGCCAATGTACTTCATGCAGGTCACTAAAGAGCACTGCAGAGATGGGGGTTTTATTCTCTGTGGTCGCCCTCCAGCCTGTGCTAAACAGCTACATTGCAATTGGTTGCAAGCACTCAGAGTAACCATCTCATATATGGGTGAAATAATGGAAAAACTGAAATCAGCTGCCTCCTGCCCTAATGTCTCTGAAAGAGTTTTTTGGAGTATGACTCCTAACGTGTATGTTTTAGTTTTCAATTGACTGGTTCGCTGGCATTCAAAAATATCAGTCTTGTACTCCAAGAAAATAACACATATTCACTAGTTAATGGAAATCTGAAGCTTTTATGCCTCTTAAATGAATTATGGACATTGTGAACTCTACTTATTTTGGTCTTTTCTTCAATTACTGAAACTATATTTCCTCCCTTTCTCACTCTTTTGCATTTGAAGAATAAATTACAAGTAACTGATCAGATTATTTCTTCCCTTTAGGGAAACAAATGTGATAGGGGTTCAGACATCTTTCTTCTCAGATATTACCAGTGTTATCTAATAGAGAAAACAGGTTTCTGCAGGCCCCATGCCCAAACCTGCTGGTTCCTTAGCAAATTCTGCAGCAAAATGGGATGCCAAAGCTGTTGGGTGCAGAAGGCATTTGTGTGTCTCTGTCTCAGCCCTAGACTCCCTATCTTCTGGCTGCATTGAAATCTCACTCCCAAAGGCTCTTCCTTTTGGAGGAATCCTTTCTGTGTAGAGGAGAGAAACACAGCTGGGTGTATGCACATCAGTGTTTCTCAAAAACTACTGCACACTTATCTCTTTTATGTAAAAGAAAACACTGATAACAGGCATTGGCTCCAAGGATCACCAAATTAATTACTGGTTGTACCGTGTGCTGCTAATAAATGCAAAAAGCCAGCCTAAATAGGAAGTGTTAGATAGCTGTGCTATTTGCAAACATGGCAGCCCAATGTTTGAACCATTTAGGCTCTAATACTGCCTCTGAACTGTAATGAGGGAACATCATCCCTGCCCTGATTTACTGAGGTCAGCAGCCTTCTTCAGATCCTACTTTGAAACCCCTGTCTAGCCTAATACCTCCAGGAGAGGAAGGAGAGAGGTAAGAGGACAGAGAGTTAAGGCCGAAGCAGGCTGAAGCAGGGTTGTTGTTGTTGTTATTATTATTATTGCTTTAATTACAGTGTTTAAAATGCATACCTGATGAATAACGCCAGCCTGTTGTCTACCACTTAGCATCAGCAGATCTCCAAATGCTTCACAAAAACAGCATCATTATCTTCATTTTACTGGGGCTCTGGGACTTTCAAAACAAAATAAGGTGCTTGTGCACCATTCAGGGAGATGGATGCTTTTGGGACACTATTTGTGTATTTGTCCTGCTGTGTTTTCCATGCATGTCCACTGATCATGTCGTCGCTGTGAAGGCCTGACCTCCAGATGTCCAGACGTTTTTGACAAAAGTCCAGTGTCTTTATTTTTTTTGCCCTGCCCAGGCAAACTTTCCAGTTGGAAACTGATGCCACAGCCAGGGAAAGCCAAACATATGGAAGTTTCACATTTTGCAGACAGGAAACACTCAGGGGACCAAAGGTCATCCACCAGGCTGGGGCTAAAGCCAGGGTTACAACCCACATTTCCTGACCTCTGAGGCAGCGCTAAACCCACTAAACCCCCTTCTCCTTCTCTATGCGCATTATATTTCCTCTACTCTTCCCATGGCTTTCAAGAGGACCTAAAGCCCCATGGACATGGTTTCCGCAGTGTATGTTCAGCTGCCTGGCTAGCCGGGCCTCTGAAGCCTCAGGCATTGCTTTAATAGAAATATGTAGTAATAATAATGCAGCCGCCTGCCCTGCGCATGTTAATACTGTCACCACACTGCTTTGTCAGCTGCCTGGAGCTGTTGGCGAGCCCCAGTCAAAGTACCCTTGCTGGCCTCCCTTTCTGCCAGCGGATGTTTGCTGCGTCCAGGTGCCTGTGTGGCCTCGTCCTCCCCTCGCGTGTCAGCACATTGCAGAGCAATGAGCACAGGCTGGGCTGGGATCACCGGAATGTTGTTGCTGAACTGTCTGTGCTGATTTCAACCTGTCCCAAATGGCTCGGTGTTTGTACAGGCTGGTGTGGGGTGCTGGGGTGTTCAGGAGATGCTCTGGGCTGTTACGGCTTATTTGAGCAGACTTCCTTCCTACCCTCCACCCCTCGCCTAACCTACAGACAAATACTGCGTTTCTGGATTTGGCAGTAAAGCTCATTGTTTGGGGCTAAGTCCTCCTTGATGGATCTTGTACAGGCAGTTGGTCTCTCTCAGTTAGCTTGGATTCATAGTGGGTGCTCTGGGCCAAATCACAGCAAGGCCTGTCTCCTTGGGAGGGTCCCCTGCCACCAGAAAGCACGTGGCAGAGGGTTGGAGGAGGAAGATGAGCTGTTCCCTGTGTGAGCATGAGGGTTGCAAGTTTTGTTTGGACAATAAAAATATCCCTCCATGCTGATCTGCATAAGGTGGAGGTCTGTTCACCCAAGCGATGGGACATCTCCCTTATGTTGACTGATCGCCTGCATATTTTCACCTAGGACTTTGCATTTCTTATACCGTATTGCTTTGGAGGTTAAGTTACAGCAAGAGGACACGAGGCTAATTTCAGGAACACTGTGGAACCCCCCAGGGGATTTGTTTATATTCTGTATATCTCCACTTGAAGCTGTATGAAAAGGTGCACAATGGAAAGGGATGGATGCATGTATGTGTGTGTACATTTGTGTTTGTGATGTTCTATGAAAATGCCAAGCAATGAAAACTCTTTTTCACTCCCCGCCCTGCCCCGGACTGATTTATTAATAATTTGTGTTCCATTACAAAAAAATGGGCTTTTATGTGAATTGTACTGTGCCCTGAAATTGTTTTAGTGGCAGATCATAATTTACTATTGGGGTTTCAGGAGTCAGTGCAGAGCACAATGCCATCTCCATATTCATATTTCAGATCTGTCAGAGCACCCGGATTGTTCATGTAATCAGATGGATTTCCATTCGAGTCCTTGAGAGACAAGAAAACTGGCCATCACAGAGAGATCCTTGGCAATTAAAATGAATAAGAGCTGCCACTCTCAGTGGATGTCTTCTGGGTTACCATGGGGGACAGAGATTGGTATGAGGTTTAATCAGGCACTAACAGCACCTTGCTGGGAACTTCATGGCTGATAAAGGCAGCAGCATCAGACCAAGTAGCTCCTCTCTTTTTAAAGGGAAAGCAGCTGTTTTTTTAAAATATAATAAATCCCATGAAGTTTTGTAGTGTTTGATAGCAGAGAAGAGTTAGGGGGTTTGGGGTTACTTCTTTTCCCCACAAATGAATCACCCCTCTTTGTCCATTAAAACCAAGTGAAACACGCATGCTGGATGCTCAGTACATCAAGCATTTGCAGGGTGGTTTTTAATTGCTTATATTTTGCCTATACTGTGGCTACTAATGTGATATTTGGGGGTTTTTAATTAATTTCGCTGTGACTTTGTGGCTATTGAAGGGTGACAGATTGGCAGCCCAGAGCTGGAAATCCTTTACTTATCACCAGAACAATTGCAACACAGGCAGCAGCAATGAAAGCATCCTCAGCCAGCGTGGAAGGCCCAGAACAAGGATGAAGGCAAGCCTTCCCAGGCTCTCTGCTGAGACTGCTATTGAAGATACCAATTAGTGCCAAACTGTATTTTGTTATGGAGGAGGCACCGTTCCACTAGGACAGGACTGTAACTGCGGCACCTTTACTCCTCAGCTGGCTACAACTTTCAGTCCTTAACGAAATGGCCTGAATTTGCACCTGCAATCTTTCTGGCCTGATCCAGTATGGCACTGAGCCTCAGGTAAACTGCATGCACCCTCCATGCCATGCCATGCCATGCCGAGCTGAGGAGGGTCCGTGGAATCCAGCAGCACACAGAGCAATGCGGGGGTCATGTTTCTGCCTCCATAGCATCCGCAGAGCCGGTCTCACTGAACCTGCCTGCCACCTGCTCTTTGTTTAATGGAGTTTGCTGTGAAAGGAATAAAAGAGAAGGGTAATTTTCCCTTGCTGTGTTTTGCCCCTGAACATATGCACCCATAATTCCAGTGCATCACCAAAAACATTTGTACATTGGACCACAGAAATATTAAGGCTTTTTCTTGTAGGGCTGAAGAGCCACAGCTTCATTTATACATTTACAGTTCCTTGGCATGAAGTGGGTAATAGAGTGGGTACAGTATGCAGTGCTCAGAGCATGCCTGTATGCGAGGGTTTTCCTTCAAGACAACTTGATGGTGACTGTACTGCATCTTAACTGTCAAGCTATTTTTTCCTTGCTAGGTTTCATTTGTGTTTTTCTTCACCTTTTGGAGACCCCTTACCTCTCCCCTCTTAAATCTACACTCACCACAGAGCAGACATAATCCCAGATTTTCAGTAAATCAACACTATATGCTCCCTACTGACTAAGAGAATTTGATACTGACAGATTGTTACACCTAAAAGAAAAATACTGCCATAGTTTCTCTAACATGCTTTGCCTGCAATGCTGAGCAAGGACGGATGTGTGATATCCATTATGAATGTAACAATACAGGTAGCCTACCATAATACAACTATTTTTAATTTATATTTCATGACGGAGAGCATGGGTGCAGCCATGAATCACTGTCCTCCTCTTTTAGCTCGGTAAAACCACACTGTCCGTAATACTGCAGCCATACAATTAATTCCTTTCATCAGCAGCACTGCAGATTTTAGTCTTGCACAAAGCCATTGTTTAATCTACACATGTATAGAAACCACCCTGTAGAATAGCAACATTTTGCATTTATATGACACTCGACATCTGAGTATCGCTACGTGCTGGACAGATGTGTAATTAATGTTGCCTTTCAACCTCTCTGTTTGGTGGGTAAATTCTAGACTGGGAACAAAGTTATATTCAATCCTAGGACGTGATGCTGAGCATCAGCAATGCCTGTATGCTGTATAATTCTCCCATGTACTCAATGAAGGGATTAAATGCATTCCCTCTCCTCACCCTCAATTTTCCTAGATCCCTTAAAGGGCTACTACTTCCTACATAATCTTCATCCCTGAACTAAAATCCTTTGGATCCTCTGGGGCCCTTATTAACTGAATGCTTGCTATGCTCTACCTCAAAATGGTCTTCAATGTTCTTATTGTTTTGCAAAGACCATGCCATGATTTCTGAGCAAATCCTCCCTTTTCATCTGCCCTTTATTAGCCCAGATGGACAGAAGTGCAGGGAACTCTCCTTTTAGCAGTAAGATCTCCGTTCAGTGAACTGCATAAAGATACCATATGCAGAAAGAGATGTTTGGGTCTGATGAACTTCATCCTGCCCAGACTCACCACAAGGCAACCCCCTCTAGCCTGGTCTCCTCTAAGGAGCAAAGGTACCAACCTGACAAGCGTAGGCTATTCCTGAAGACCTCAGAGCAGCATTTCAACCTCTGGACGGATTCTTCCACCTTGGCAGTGCAGGGATCTTCATAATGCTGCCTAGTTATTTAATCACTCCTGAGCTTTCCCCTGGGAATAAGCATGGACTTAGGGGTGACAGAGAGGAATAGATGGTTGGAGGCTTTCCTTGACAGCAATGGGTAAATTCCTATCTGCACTGGAGGGAGAGAAGTAGTGAAACATTAAGGAACAACACTGTCATAAGAAAGAATTCAAAGCCTCCTCCTTCCCCCTGTTTCCCTTTAAGCCACAGGAAGGTCTGATCTAGTTCCCTGTCTGGGTGAAGCTGGCTTTGGGCAACCAGCTCAGTGTGCCAGGAAAGCTGGGGCACTGGCATCATCCAAAGGAGAGATGAAGACTATCCTGGCACAGGTTTGCTAGCTGAAGTGATGCACAGGCTCTCCCAGAAGAAACAAGAACTAGCCATGATGGGGAAAGGGGGTCTCTGGATCCCAGGGCAGACTTGGTAACAGCTGTGGCATAGCCCAGAGCTCAGCTAGGCTGGAGAAGGTCTGCTCCTTTCCAAATACCCACAGGACTGAGTGTCCAAACACCAGGACTTGCCATTGGGAAAAAAGAAATTAATCAAAGAGCTATATTTCAGAAGAGAACACAAGAATACTGGAATAGAAGGCAAACATTTTATCTGTCCAGTTGGTTAGAGATTACACAGACAAATTTATAGGTGTTAAATTGGACACCAGAGGGCTTCCATATTGTTCTGCGAATTAATGTATTGCAGAAGTAGTAGTATTAAATACAGCAGAGGTAAAGTAGTGTTAAAAACCCCACATGTTCTTTGCTCTGTGCCACGATTAGCTGGGATGACAGGCAAATTATGGCTGAAAAGAAGAAGGGTTTTCAAGGGTTCACCTTAAATTTACCTATCAGCCAGTGATGATGCCTTCAGCATTGCAATGCTATGGGACAGTATTTTAGAGCATCAGTTACGATTACTTAGGGCACTGGCCTAGGAAGGAAGAACAGCACCTACTGATACCCCAGCACCCACGTGTACAGCACCTCGGGCTTTCCTTCAAGGACTTCTGTCCAAATACTAACCAGACCCAACCTCACTTAGCTTACAAGATTTGACAAGGCCACCTCGGACCAAGATACCGTGGCTACAGGCAGCAGCACAGGGAGTGTTGCTTACCTCCCTTACTCAAATAAGAGGAGATAGGCTGCAAATGGTAACGAGCAAGAGAAGCAGAGTCTAAAAGGAGAGTCAAGGCAGGGTAGAAAAGAAGAGGCTGAAGCTAAAAAGTGGTTCTGGAGTGAGGCTTACGTGTTGGTGCAGAGGCTAAAAACATTACCAGGCTCCTCTAAAAGGCTTATTTGAAAAAACTGAATGAATTTCAGAGCAGAACCAATGCCTCTATAACCACTGCTTCTGGGATAGATTTACAGCATAAACCCACTGGGACAGATTCAATGTTGGAGAGAGTGAACGTAACTCTATTGAAGTTAATGGACTTGCGCCTGCTTATATCAAAGATGAATTTAGTCTATAGAGAAGGAAAATGGGATTTAACCTGCAAATCACCTGTTATAGAGACTAACAATATAATATATGATGAAAAGACAAGCAAGAATTCAGGAGTTTGCTTAAAATGCTTCATTCTGTGCTCATCCGGATCACCTGCATTCCCTGTGTTTCTAATTACCCGAAACCTTTCCCACTAGCTAGCACTGTGAAGAATAGTATTTAACATTCGTATTATAGTAGCAACCAGAGATCCTGTGAGGGTCCCATTACACTCAGTGCTCTACAAACACAAAAGCATGCCTAATCCCCTCTCCAAAGAACTTCCACTTTTTTTCTGTGGACATGGAGGCCAATTAGAGCTGCTGAAGTTCAGAGTTGGAGTCAAGATTTAACACTGTGGGACTGATACGCGAGGGGCAATAACTAGGAGACGTATCTAGCTACAGCACAGCCAGTTTTAGGGAGATCAAGACTGGAATATATGGACTCCAGTATTCAAATATCAGATTAAAATCGATTATTAGAATGAATGAGGGGACGGTCTACTCTATCTTTGTTGATGTCAGTAGGGTAATAAATCAACAAGAGGGAAGACTGACAAGGAATAAATAATTGCTATTTGCATATGAAATCTTGCATTGTGCTCTGTAAGTATTCTGAGGGACTTGGATGAAAGTAACTATGATTATAGTGTACTATTAAGGCTTTTACTAATCACATTAATAATACCAATACTGTTGACTTGTAATTGGAAAGTATCATCTGCTGCATTCTGGCTTGTGGATGATGCAGCTGGGTAATGAAGCAATGGCAGGTGACCCAGGAATTTTTCTCTTGGAGGAACAATTTGTGACATGGTCACAGGTGCTGCTTGCACAGACACAAGGTGGTGAAGGTCGTGTACTCACTCTGCCATGGCTGCATGACAGTTTGTAAGACAAGCTCACTCCCAGACTGTATACAAAACATTAAAAGCAACAAATAAAAAAAAAATTGGTTTAAATCTCATAAAACAGGACTTTAAAAAAAAACATGGGACCAACCCTTCAGTCTTCCCCATACTGCCTTCTTACACCACTCTATCAGCAGATGGGTTTTCAAGTAGTTGTCTTAGCTGGAGCAACTTTCAGGTGGATTATAGTATGTGTAGGTAAGTGGGTAGGTATATGCAACACTCCCCCCTCACCCTTCCCTCCTGCTTCTCCTCCAAGGTGGTATTTCAGAGGCATGCCAAGAAAGGGCAGCCCCAGAGGGACTGTCAAAAAACAGCACAACCCAGAGCAGCCCTGAGGCTGTTCTGAATTGCAGCAGGGGTTAAACCTGCCTCCAGCGAGCCTCAGGATTCGGGGTGTACATACAGCATGGCACAGCCCACTATCTCCCCACTCTGTGGTAAACTGATACTCAAGGGCACCTGAGAGTAAACTGAATAGAGCTAGTCTGGATTTGGAGTGCTGTAGCAGGGGGCAAAGCCTGGACCTTGCTTTGCCCAGAAGAAAAGACCATCCATGTTCTGTCTCTCAGCCACCAAAACCTATGCCAGAAGAGCCTCCACAGTTTTCCCAGGTGTGGCCTATACCCAAGTGTGTGATGTACAGAAGGAACTACCTGTCTGCAAACACATTCATCATGTCAGCCCATGCTAACACTCCCAGGACAAGTACAAGCAGGGAAAAGCATTGCAATTTTAAATGGGTGTCTACTGTTGGAGGATGTATCCTTTGCTGTCTAGGACTGGGAAGCCTCTAACACTGGTTAATTATCTCTAAGATGAAGGGCTTAATTGGGAATGTCACAAGCTAAACTTTCTTCTCTTTGAAGAGCTGTCTACCTCACATGGTGCTCAGAGAAATATTAGACAGCAAACTCAGTTCAGTTTTCATTGTTTCCTTTCTGTTCCATAAAAATGCAAGCAGTCAGGGAAATGCTATCGAACGTGTCTCCTGTGCTTCCATCCACATACCCCATACTTCTGTGATGACACCCAGACTCAGGCGAGAGAATGATGGTGAAGGTCAAGTGTGGAGAAAGGAAACTCTAAACAATAATGGATGATTTATAGCATACAGTGTATCTTATCTGGGTCACACTTTTGAAGGGCTCCATTTCTCAATTCTTCTAATTCTTGAATTAATTCAGTTCTCACACCCATTATTTTGTTTCTTTTTTTGCTATGCAGCTGAAGATACAGAGGTGACATGCTGAGTGATGCACTTTAGAACAGGGATTCTTCTTGTGCTCTGTGAAAGAGCCTTCAACAGTCAGCCTTGCCTTTGCAGCAACGAGACTCAGAGACACTCCTCACTGAGGCTTCTTCAGCCTTCCTGTTGCTCTGCTTATTCAGACTTCTTCCACATCTTCCTTAATGACCACTACCCAGATTTCACTTGTGTGGCCCACTGAATTGGAAGTCTTTCCTCCAAGCATGCTCATCAAAGAGGATTAAGAGCCTTCTTACGACCCCCAGGCATGTGTGATTACATGGAGCAATGGACTCTTTCCAAAGAGGAGTCTACTTAAGGGAAAAGACATGCTTACTCTCTCTGATGTTCACATTGCTTGCATAGACCTCATCCATCTTCCTGCACTGACACTCAGATTCTGCTGTTCCAAGTGCAACAGAAGCACAGAGCTTGACAGAGGAACTAGGCAGTTATCTCCTTACAGTCTCATCTTCCACATTTTGTCCACAGAACCCTTGATCCTAAGAAGTGCCCCCTGAAGAGCATCCTCGGTGTGCCTTCTACATGGGTAGCCATGTGAGCTCTTTGTAGGCCGCAGTCTGAAAACTATAAGCTCAAGTTTGGGAAATTGCCTACTAGATTCCTGTGGTTCTGTGAGAAAAGAGAAAACAGAAATAATAATAAATCGTTAAGGGCAATCAAAAATTAATTCTGCAATAAATCTATATGCAATCTGTCCCCTGTACTCCTGTGTGTTTACTTATATTTTTAAGATTTGTTTTATGAATGATTTGCCATTAATGGAGAAAAGAGAGATTAAGAAACAAAAGCTGTAGCTTCAATCCATCATTAGGGAATTAATCAATTGGCAGCCTGTGCAGACAACTATTTAGATCTGTGGCCTGAGCAGCCTAATTGGGGGAAACATGTTAAAAGGGCTAGAATGATGTTCAAAGTAGCATAAATTAGCCCATTTTGGACCCATCACATGGCCTAATTTAACAACTTCTATACCTCAGAGTTTGGCAAGTCATCACATCTCTTGAGCTTCTTTGCAGCTTCCTACACTGATACGGCTGTGAAGTATATTTCCATCTGAAAACGTTTAACTATAAACACTCCAGCTAGTCAATAAAAGGAAAGGGGAAGAAGCCTTCCAACCTGCACTGTGAAACATTGTCTGTCCTTAACCAAGTTTGCCTCTCTCTGCCCAGCTGTAGGTGTTTGTAGCCATTGCTGCAAGTGAGGATAGAAGCAGGTCAAGGTCTCCTTCACCGTGGCTCTCAGCTCCCCTGTAGGGCTGATGGGGCTGTGATGCTCTTTGCACTCCTACCCTCACCAGTGGTATGTGACTACTTTCTATGTTCCTAAAAAAAAAAAAAAAAAAAAAATGCATTTCAGGGTTTTCTAGTTTTGATGTCAGTTTGTAAAGTGTTTTGGCCTCTGAGATATGTAAATAAAGGTGTTTGAGTGGAAAAACCCAACTGGAATAAGGGCTGTGGGTTCAGACCCATTATCTTCTACTAAGAACAAGTGAAAATTCAGAAACATAAGTTTCCTGGAAGTTCAGCGTTTTCTGGGATCTGGACCTCACACTGGTTTTGAATTCAGCAGAAAGCCTGTTTATGATGGGCCCAACCAAATCCCCATGAACTCCCTAAACCACTTGGGTGCTTGAAATCTGGGACTCATCCCAGTGGTGAATTTCTCAGTCTCAGCATGTTGCTGCCACTGGTGCAATCAATGCCTATATGTTCTGCTGTTCACGCAGTTGAGGCCACACAGCTCTAGCTCATACAGTTACTTCTGGTTACCTCACATGGTGTCGGAGAGATGCTGCCCAGGGACTTTCAAACACCATTTAGCTTTAGGGTTCTAAATGTTTCAGCGTCTTTGCCAGACAGCACCCTGACAACACGGCTAAACCAAACTAACCTTATACATATATTGTACATGACGTTTATTTTGGAGCAAACTTGTTGCCCTGTATTCCAGGCCTCTGGAGGCATCATGCCATTCTCTTTATTCATCAGGAGTATGCCCAAATCCCAGAGCTGGCTAATGTGCAGCCTATCCACATGCTTCCCATCTCTGAAGGAAAATGCAAAATGCGGCATCCAGGCGCAGTTCCAGGCACAGTTGTTGTCAGCCAGGCAGGTTTCAAATATGCTTGCCGATAGCATCATTGATAACTGTATGCCCTTCCAAGCTCTGTTAGAGACAGAATGGTACTTGTGCAATTCTTGGCCTGGATCGTCTCCTGGTGGGTCAGGACAACTCAGTCTTTGGGCTTTAAGGAGTCAAAATGATTGCGTATTCTCCCCGAGCACTGCTAAAATGTTCAGTCACTGAGCATCCAGATTCAATCTCATGTCCTCTAGAGGTAAGCCTGACTTGTTCTGATTTATTCTGAGCTTTCAGTGGCATAAATGGGATCAGAATCTGGTTGTCTTTTCCTACCAATATAGCCTCTGTTAGATTGGTGCACCTGGCATTCAAGCAGCTGGCATCTTTTAAGAATTTTTTTATCCATTTACTCTCAACTAATTATTCACAAGTTTATACTTGTGACAGGATTTGGTTTAGAGGATCTCTTCCACAGAACTCTGGGGTCCACAGATTGTATATTTCAATAACCAAACCAACACCCAAGGCAGGCTGCAATTTGGGACGTATCACTCTTGATATCTCATTCTTTATACCACTGGCACTAGCTTTAAAATCAGACGGCAGAAAAATGTTTTCTCTTGAAAATACGGTAGCAGGTACAAAGCAAAAGCAGCACCAAAGTTGCTGCAAAGACTAAAGGTACAGGACTAAAGACTAAAGCTACAAGAGAAAGTGCTCATTTCAGAAGTTGTTACCACAAAAAGACAAAGACTCTGAAAGAGCATCCCTCCATTTTGTCTCTCAAACCACCAGAACAACAGTAACATGCAGCCACTGGGACAAGGTAAAGTGAAGACACAGGTAATGCAAGATGAGGAATTGCCATGCATTACTTGAATATAATCCCAAGCCAACTTCACACCACCTAATAACTGAGGCAGGGAGCGGGTCTGGAACAAAGGTTTAGGCCATAAGGTGTATGACCACTGACAAAATGATTCAGCTCAATAGCAGTTCAAACACTGGCTGATGCAAAATATCTTCAGTACAGTACAAAGGTGGGGGTCCAAGAAGGCCACTTATTCATCACCAGTTCCCTGAGAGGGAAGGACAAGAGCATCTGTATCATTAGACTTTTAGACATCTTTTACAGCACAAAGCAGCTTTCTCAGCATTTGACACCTTCTCCTCTTGCAGGAACACACCCATTCTGCTGGGAGATGTTCCCCTTGCATCTGCAAAGACAGGAGCAAAATATGCTCTGATGGGCACAGCATCCATTACTCCAGAAAGACATATTCCTTTGACATATTTCTGCCTACCATAACGGTATCAACTGGCATAGGAGGTCTAGTCTGGAAGCTCAGGCTCTGTGTAGGAACTAAGAAGTGGTGGTTTTGCTGTGCAGTGAATTATACCAGAATAAATAAATAATACAGATGGGTCAGGACAGGGAGCAGAAAATTAATCTGTTCATTCTTCCTTCAGCCCTGTATATAACACTGCATTTGGCAGGCTACAAAACTTTCTCTTCTTTCTGTGTCTTAAAAGACAATGCCAGATACTTGAACAGGTAGCCTTTTAAATTTTGCACATTGAACGTATTCAGTGCTTAAAGGAAGGGAAAAGGAAAAAAAAAAAAAAAAGAGTGAAAAGATCTTTTTGATCTCACAACCTATGCAGTTTGAGCCCACGCTCCTGTACCTCATAGACCTATGTAGACCAACGTACATATTTCAAAACCCACTGGTTTTCAGAGCTTTTGCCTTGGTATTTTAGTTACAGAAAACTTCATCTCAGGAAATAAAAGCAAAATAGAAAACCGGGAGAGGAACTGATGGAAAAGCAGCAGACTTTCATGGCATAGGACATTTCTACCACTTTTAGCTAACATGTCACTTTCCCTTTTTCCTGGTATGCATGAACCCATGAACTGAAGTGTGCAAGACTAACAGAGTGTAAGCTAAGACCAGCTATTGACGCTACCCAGCAGCTTACTGAATGCACCAGAGGAGAAGCAAAGTCACATGAAAGAACTCACAGCTACTTACTGCTGCCATCCTTCCTACATCTAAGAAATCCCATCACTAATCTCAGTAGCCTACAGTGAAATCATTGAAAGAATTTTCCTATTTTGTTTTGCAAATCACAGTGCACAAGGTATGTTCTGTGTATGTTTTCCCAACATCCAGTTACTTTCACAGTAAACTGTAAAGATGAATGTGAACTGGTCATTTGAAGGATGTCTGCTTACATTTGCAAACTGGCCTACTTAAAGTAGGGATGGTTTGCTTTTAAACATTAAATTACCTAAGGAAAATCTGTCACAGTAAGGGAGTTCATTGCTTGGTTTTGAATGGCCTGTATTTTTTTCACTCTTATTTCCCATCTTCTTATGGCACTACTGCAAATATCTAGTTTTTTCAATAACATTTTTGTCTCCTCTTAAAAAGAGTTTCCACACTTACCTAATTTTGCATGGCATGAGCAAGAAGTGTCTAAGGCTTGGAGCAGTACATCATTTATAATACTCCTGCTAATTGAGGTAATGTGGGCCAAATCTAAATAGTATGTCAACTTCAGCAGTTTAGGGAAAATTATATGTCAGATACCATTACACTCACAGGATATAGTAGAAGGAAATAGGCAGTAATCAATACGCTATATCATTGAGTTGGAATTGACTTCTACTTGGCAACAAACCATTAGTCTGTGTAGACATACCAGCTCAGAAATGCTCTGAAAGCCAACTAGCTTTGCTTAGGAGCTTGTATAAGCCACAAATAACAGAAGACCATTAAGTTAGGTAGTATTTGGGTTGTCTTTTTCATTTACTTACTTGTGAGTTGAGAGGGTTTTGTAACATTGTTTTCCAAAATGAAATGTGTAAGAGTAGTGCAGGTTGATGTCAGTCAGCATTCAAGACTTTATCAAATAAATACAGGTTCATAACCTCTCTATCCCAAACTATATTTCTACTCCACCACAGCAGCCACTAAATTATTCCCAGCTAAATTCCCTTTCACCATGAATCATCTTACTAATGAGGCATGCCTTCTCGCAAATCCAGAAACCAGGCCCCCCTGCTGTGAAGAGCTAACACCCCATCAGCTCTCATACCCTATGTCTAGCACTGTATAATCCATGTTATGTGCCATGCATATTATGTGTATGCAGCCACCCTTCATCAGAGCTAATGCTACCAGATTTTGGTTTGATTGGCTCAGATGGATGAAGCAAAGCAGCAGCTGGGAGGAGCTATTTGATTAATAATAAATAGATACAAAGATTTATGATTAACACAGAACATCTTAATGATTTACCACAGCAATGAAACCAATAGGCTGGTATTCCAATCCGATTTCCACAAATTTGTATAATCCTCAGGGTAAAACAATTTAATGTGCTGTCTCTTTTATAGTTACAAAAGGCCTTTCATATGATCAATTATACATAAGAGTATAATAAATGTAACTTTCTTCATACTAATCACATCTAACTTAAATTCTCTTGTCGGTCTTTGGAGTGTATGTAGCATTCCCCATAAAGTTTTTAGTCTCAGCTCTTAGCAAAAGTTAATATACCCAGAACTTCCAAATAAATCATCAGTACAAGGGTCTTCACACTAGTAAAACTGTTCAGACAATGCAGTTTATTAACAAAGCACTCCCTCCTTCCAGTCAAGCCCCTTGCTTAACACAGCAAACTTGGGGCTTCATATCAGGGGGTTGCCAGGAGGTTATGGTGCTGGATCTTTAAAGTTTTGGTAAGTAATATTGTATCAGTGTCATGACACAGGGCGATGCAAGACTAGCATAAAGGTAACATAGTAGTAACATTTTGCCTGGTAGAACAACTAAGAAAATGGAACCACATGAACACATGCAGACAAAAAGTCTCAAAAGCCATGTGGCTTATTAAAAGTTTCAAGTCAGAATTACCATCTAATGTAATTTTCGTTTCTCATTTCTATAGAATTGCATTTCATAAAAAGAAAACTGCATGAAGTCCTTCCATCTGAAAGTGAAAGAGAGAAGCAGAGAGAGGGAGGATGTACACCTCACGTGGGCATTGAAAAATAATCTTGAAGTTACATACAGGGGACTATGGTGAAGATGACAGCAGGCACCAAGAGCAATAGAAAGAGACTGGGGAAAAAGTCTTCCTACTGTATTCTAGCTACCTGTTTTGGCATGTACAGTGTTCTTCTGGGTGCATAGCCACAGTATGAAATATGTGTTCATTCATGGTCGGACATCCACAGAATATTCAAGGGCTGAGGAGTTTGTTGGAAAGCAGTTGAGACTACCTGAGCAGGCAAAAAAGAGCAAAAAAATATTAAGCATTTTAAGTCTGGAAAAAGAAGATTTGGCTCATGGCTGCAGGTTCCTATAGTGAGAAAGAGAATTCTATAAAAAACATTTCTTACTGGGCATTAGAGACCTTCAACATTTTGGCTAAGTAGTAAGACTTTGGGACCTCCCTTGAAACCAGTTACTGCAAATGTCTTGAAGACTTGATCTGATAGAGAATAGCCTTTGTTCTGTGAAAGTCTTTTTCACTTCTGGGGAGAAAAAGATGAGATAGAGACAACAGATAAAAGAGAGACCCTTCATGAGCAGGGCTTTGGGATCTGTGTGTAAAAATACATACACAAGAAATGCATCTATGCCTGTGATGCAATTAATGGCTTTGGAAAATTGTAACTTAAAATAAATCAATTTTGACTTCTTTTTTTTTTTCTCTCTCTCTCTCTTTTTTGCAAGCCGCTAGATTCAGGTTCTCCCTTTTAACCACATGTGCCAAAACTTTGTATTTTCCACGTAAAAGTTCCAATTCTGCCATATTCACCAGACTCTGGGAACTGGTGCTTTAAGAATCCTCCTCCTAAGTGTTAAAGAGTCTTAACAAAATCAAAGTTACTTGACTAGCATAAATAACATTGAGTTAATTGCCTATCATACGGTTTTGTAGTATCTGCATGCACTGTCATTGGTGTACTGTTGTGAGTTGACCTGGCTTTTGAAAATACTGCCCTTAAAGTCTGGCACATTTTTGGAACCAGGCTGTCAGTGAAGGAAAAATGAACTGGAACATCATAATCTGCTTCAACCATAGTAAAGAGAGAGACATCTGGTAGGCCACTTGGCAGTCAGCCAACAATGAAGACTTCAATTAAAATAATGAACATGTTCTCAGGAGTACGTCTCTGAACTGAAGAAGTTATAAGTCTCAGCTGCTTCTTGAAAGTTGGCTGTAAGTGGTGGCAGTGGGCCTTCATCCTCATGGTGTACCACGCATGTTGTGGCATTCCACAGGCCATAAAATCAACATCTTAAATACACCTGTAGAGGGTCAGAAATGAAATTAAAAGTGAGTTAGAGGAGTAAGAATGGAACTGTTTCACACTTCCTAGAGCCATGTAGAAGCCAGGCCCAACCTCCAGGGTCTAATGCAGTTGATCTAACTTCCCATTCAGACTGGAAAAGCCCCCCAAGGTCCTCCATAGCTGGTCTTGCAGGTGTCCTAGATAAGCCCAAGCTTTTCCTGGGAAATAACTTAAAGCATTCTGAGACTTCTGACTATAAAAGCCAGAGCAGCCTATTTTACCTCCCAACACAAATCACCAGCTCCTACTGTCTTGGGTGTCTAACAAAGGGACAGGAATTGTGCTGGCCATAGTTTCCCTGAAGAATCACTAAAATAGAAATCAATGCCCCAGCTGCAAGCCCTTTCAGGAACAAAGCGATGAGGAAGTAGAGCTATATCAGGTGACAATAAAGCATAGCAGATTTCTGTTATTTTGCTTTCAAAGCAAATTCCTAGCTGTGATTTGGCTTATGGTCAGCGAGTGAATAAAATTCTAACAGTGGTGGCATCCAGATCTGGACGCCACTAACCCAGCCCAGCTCTAACAAAATGTGCAGCCAGAGTAGATTCTCATCAGTCCATTTGCAGTGGAAAAAAAAATTAACTGTAATAAAATGCATGCTCTAGCCCAGTTTTGGAATTTAAAAGAGCAGTGGATATCCAGTAGATGTGCTGTATTTAAATAAGAGGATGGACACAGCAAAATGTGTCACCTAATGAGGCAGCGCAGAAGTTCCTACATAAGACCATTTAAATTTCTAATGGTAATTGCTTTATGGCATTGTGAGGTCATTACAATTTGAGATTAAGATGGCCAAATTGTTGCAGGGAAGATCTTTGGAGACCCTCTTACAAAGCCATTATGAGGCAGTATTACACACACAATGTGATTTCAAAGCATGACTTGGAGAAGACCTCACTACAGTGCTCTTATTGTAAAATTACATTGCGAGACTACAATAGGAAATAAGACTGCAGTGCAAGTCTGCGGAGATTAGACTCAATTATGATGTCAAAACAAACTGAAACAATGTCAATGCAAGTTATACCATTAAGGTTGAGACTTAAACCTAGGAAAGCAAGGAAATTCTGCATTAAACCTGCCACATTACCTTTAAATCACACCCTTGTGCTAAGGTGTTGCAGCAGGTAGAGACCTCTGTTAAATTGTCTCACAGCTCTGGGTATTGTTACATACTGCAGATGATCTCTGTACAAAATCTTTGTAGTTTCATTGCACAAATGTTTAAGTGATTAACCTGAAGTATTTAACCTATAACTGAAGATTCAACGAAAGTCAGGGTTGTAGGGAGAACTCCAGGTTAACAATTTATATCTCACTGGGTGTGTCATACTCAGATTTTACAGATGTAAAGGGCCTGATCCCTTGCGAAAATAAATTGAACAATTTAGGCACTCTGAGATGAGATGGGAGTTCCCATGTCCTTGTTTTTTTTTAATAGGAATACCCAGAGCATCAATGGGAATTATGTACCATTGTGCCCAGGCTGGATAAAAATATACTAGGGGATGCTCCTTCTCCTAACAGCTTACAGCCTGGCTTGAAATAGGAGGTAAAGAGTATGACAGACCATTGGTTTTTGCAATGTGTTTTGTAGGAAAGGAGCCCTGCTGAGTAAAATATGGGCATGTACCAAGGCCTACCTGGGTGCAGCAAACTGTAGGTTTGCAGTCAAAAAGGAGAGTGGGAGGTTGGACCAAAGAAAAGATCTTAAAGTCATCCACATTGATTCACTCAAGGAAGATACCCAATGACTACACAAACTCTCCACTTCAGCTTTGCTTCTTTCGGATATTAGAACTATGAAAGTGTAAATGATGTTGGGCTGGAGATGTAGCTGATGTAATCTGGCTGATCCCCAGTGACTTCAGTGGGGTTGCATCAGTTTTTGTCAGCTGTGGCTCTGGCCCATAAAGTCTGTGTATTGTTTCCTGGAGAGCATATTGACCAACATAGCTGATGATAGCCTGTATGTTGACTTTTCATTCCGGACTTAGTATAACTGTATGAAACACCTTGGACTTACTTTGCAGGGCTTCCACAGACAGTTTATTTCTTCAGTTTTGTTTGTGGTATGTTTGGCAACTCCTGAGACCTGTTCTAACTTCAAACCAATGCAAACCCCAATCCAGCTCCCTCTGCATCAACTTGTTTTGTAATCCCAAGTTTTATTCAGTGTCCATACATCTGTCCAAATCATAGCAAATGAACCCCAGGTTCACCAAAACATCTGTAAGCCTTGAGTGAACTTGTCTTAGGTTAGGGGATTGTAACTGAACCTCCTTGGCTTTTGCTATAGAATTTTCATGCTTCTTTAAATATGTATCCACTGTATTGGTTTCTCTAAGACAGATTCTTTCTGTTGTTTTATATCGGTGTTATCCACTGTGCTAATTATACCAGCATCACCATGTGCATATTGATATCATTAATTAGCATAAAGAGTCACTCCTCAAAAATACATGGCAGTGTCTCTCTGACTCATTTGCCATGAGGGTAATATAAGTGAAGTACAACACCGTAATATACCATATTTAGCTCTGAGCTGTAATCATCTTTATTAATTGCTTAATGTAGCAATGCCTACTGCAGGAAGTGCCATCCTGCAAGGTCCTGATTAGCTCCTCAAAAGTGTAAAGGGTCCACATCTCCCCAGGAAATCACATGCAGGGACTGGCACTCAGGATCTTTGAGGGAGAACTCTGAATTTTGCTGGTTCATGCCATTAGTACAGTCTACAGACTTAAATAAATACAGCTTGCAACAAGTGTGGATGCATATGCTGGGAGGAAGGTCTGCAGATGGCTGCTAGCAGCTAAGGAGCAAAAGGAGGAGGTGATCATGCCAGATAATCCTCAATGTCCCAACAAAGAAAGAGAGCCCTGGAACAAACAAACACCCACTCAGCACCTCAAAGTACTTCTGGAAAGTGGTCGGGCCTTGTTTGTACTCTCAGTGAAAACCCACATTATTCTCAAGAGCAAAATAAGGAGGTTAAAGAAAACGAGGGATACAGCTTGGAGAGAAAAATAAAGGATATAAAAATGGGTAGAGGAAAGCAAAAGTAACTAAAAGGGAGAGGAGGAGAACCCCCGGATACCATGGTGAGGAACCCGAGAAAGACTCAGCATGCTGTGAGGTGTCAGAGAAACTGCAGGAAGGGGAAGAGGAGAAGTAAGAAACAGTAGGAGAGAACAAGACTGGGAGGTAAGAGCGAGCAAGTGGGGGAGAGAAAATAGGAACAAGATGTTGAAGATGTTCTGTCTTCAGAAGTAAACTCAAAGATATGCCTTCCCAAGCTAACGTAATGTGCACCAGTGCTGGTTTTCAATAGACTCTTTCTAAAGTAGCGTTGCTGGGAAGTACCAAGCGCTTTCAAAGACAATTTAATTGCTTATTGCTGATGAATTAGTGCTTGAAACAGGGGCCATTTCTTGAAGTTTTCTCACAGCTGTGTCAGTCAATGGTCAGGCTAGAGGGGCTTATGCTGCTGAACACGTCTGGCTATGCAAAGGCAGTTGAACTATAACAAAAACAATCACTAGATAACTAATTATAACTATTTCTCCTAGATTAATTTGCACATGACTGGAAAGATATTCTTTAAGCAGATGTCAGACACAATGCAGATCTTCCAGTATCATGGGCCTCAGTGCAAAGACCCATCCCCACATGCTCAATAGAAAGCCAAGTTTATATTTGAACCCCCAAATTAGTGATCTGTCTGAGCAAGAATAAATTTTAAGCCATTCACTGATTTTGGGCTGTGCACAGGGACTGTGACGAAAAGCCAAAGTGTGGAGACCAGCACGGCATAATTCTCCCATCTTGGTCTTCGTACATTCCCCAAAGCCACGGGCAAAATACTCTAAAACTCTGATTGACTTGAGTTGCCGGTTTGAAGAAACAAGGCTCAGATCAAACCTGGGAAAGCTAGATGAATATTTAGGCTTCTATATATTGATATATACTCCCAACCTGTGCATGTTTGTATCCTTGGCAGTGTTGAGGCATATTTAATGTTCATTGAAAAGCCTGAACTATGACCTTTAGTGTCTGTAACACTTCTCTAAGGAACTGACTTTTCCTTGATTGACTTACAGGTAGTCAAATAGACACCTTTCTGGCCCATTCAAGAGGATAGTCAGGTGAGGTAAAGGTTATTGAAAAGTCACTTTTCCATACACTCAGTCAAAGAGCTTGATGTCTGCCAGGTCATTAATGACAGTCGTGTCAGGGCCCCTGCCTTTCACATGGTTGTTGTTGTGAGACAACATTACTCCCACTGACTTGCAGTGGTCAGCTCACTCTTCTTTCTTCTGGTACAGAAATGTGGAGGTTCCCTCACACATAGGATAAATGCCCATGGACCCTGTACTAAAACCTGTAGACACTGCATGGCAAGGTGGCTAGCTGGTACTAGACGAGGTGGCCTGACAGCCCATACATGCTCACAGCAAGGTCCTCCCTGCGGTGGGGCAGGTGATGGAGAGGAGACGTGCAGAATTACAGCACAGGGAGAAGCTGTGTTATTAACAGGCAGGCAAGAGCATGCAAGTCCCAGTGCACCCTTTAAGATGTATCCTTACATGTCTTCTATCATTTTACTTAAGGTACCATTAATGTGGAATAAAATATATCTCCAAAGTAAAGAATTGCTTCTAAAACAATACCATGGTTAATGTTTCTATTATTGATCTGCATCCAGCTGTTGTATATACATCTATGGAGCCACTTGCTGTTTCTGGTGCTGCAGACTGCATCTGCTGTTGGCAAGTTATGAACTCACACACTTTAAGCAGCACTAATTTGAAGTGAATGCCTTATAAATAATCCACGCAAACAATCTTTGACATTAATACACATTTAGTGATACTAAACCCAAGCAGATAAAGTTCACAGTGGTTCAAGAAGAGGACCTACATCATTTGTGGCCTTTAAATCCCCTGAGGGCCTTAACAGTAGAGAGAAGCAGAGAGGCCGTGTTCTTCATGCCACCTCCAATTACATTTCCTCTCCTGTTTATTTTTCTTCTCCCTCCCCCAGTAAAAATATTCACTCTGATTTTACATGGAGGGAGTGGAAAAAATGAGGGAACTCTTTAGAAAAGTCTTTTCATGTGTTCTGGGGGCTGGGTTGGGGTGGATAACTAGAGGCAGTTGTAATAAACACGAATTTAGGCTGATGTCTGTAATCAGAGGGTATGGCTTAGGTTATAATTACATTGCTCAGGCACATAATTGATGGGTCTAAAAAATACAGGTGTACAGTACTGACTGAAAGACCTCTGTGGAGTACAAAAAGTATCTTAAGATCGAGACCTCAAGTGTTCTGTGTTTTCATTTGAACAGCTGTGTAAAGTGTTTGTGATGCAGCCAGTCCTCCTTCCCCTTCCAAACTGACTAACTTTGGGGTTTCACTATATATGCAAAAAGTTCAGACCTTGCTTACCAATTAGGTCACAAGTCTTTGAGAGACTGTCATTAGGTTATGGTTTTGCATCAAAATCATTATTTTGGAAAGTTCTGATGCAAAAACCACATGATAAATGTGTGTAAATAAATACATATATATATGTATATATTTTGACTCAGATGAGAGTTGAGAATTTGGGTTCATTTGAACATAAAGCTCAGAGCAGAATATGGGACATACAGTCCCAGATGGATTGAAACAGAAGTCAATCTTTGTGAAACAAAACTGCTTATTTTCACGTACTTCTGCTTGTTTGGTTGCTTCTGCCTGTCCCTCAGAAACTAGGAAAGCTGCTCATATTTGCAGAGTAAAGAAGTGTTATCCACTTTTGTAGACCTCATCCCATTGTTCTTAGTGGCACTTTTGCTGTTGACCTCAATGATAGAGCTGAGAGAATTTGCAATGAATAATTAATCTGATGAATTTAGCCTACTTTTTCTGCCTGCGGAATATCTGAGGGCAGATTGCACTGTCTTCAAACATATTTATTTGAAATTACTTAACACACTTCCTTAGACTGTGAATTTGTCAGGACTGATTCTCTGGGAGTATCAGTACTAAGCAGCATCCTTGGCAGCCTTTGCTCCCCACACGAGTGCTTCGAGAGCAGCCCACCATGGAGGGAGGTGTTAGTGATGTGAGGTACTGTTTGGGTAGAATAGCAAATATAGTCCTGTGCAAACTATGCTTGGCTAGGCAAAGTGCGTCTTGTTGGTTGGCTGCATTTTCAGAAATTTCACACAAAATTAAGTTGTATTTGTATTTCTGAACTTCAAAGTGCAGACAAGTCAAACTTTCCAGTCAGATGTTTAGAGACTGGAGATAGGCTTCAGTCTCGTCTGGAGGGACTCTTCTTTCATTTCTCTTCTTTTCCTCTCTCTCTCTTTCTCTGTTTTCCATTTTTCTTTACTTTACAGACACTGAAAATTACTTTTGCTCAGTGTGCCTCTGTTTTATCAGTGGTTATTCCTTGTCACAGTTTCATTATGTTGTCAGAGTCGGGTTCTTTGCGTCGTCCAAGAAATTGCAGAGTAGAGTTGGCCACTTCCCCCTTATTGACCAAAGTGAGATTTTCTCAGCTGTCAGTGCTGTGGAAGGATGTGGTAAATCTTTATTTGCATGACTTGGTTTGTAAACATCTTCCTCAAGCTGGTTTACTCACCCGACTGTTTCCATGCTCAACTATTTCCCTGGTTTTGCCTTTTCTTTCCATCATGTCCAAATCTTCTTATAGCCTGGTGTTTCTGGTTATAACCATGCCTCAGTAAGAGTCAGGGTGTCTGGGAGCAAAGCAGTGGGGGCATCTTTTGTGGCCCAACCAGCCTGATATAATCTACATGACCTTTGCACCCTGGAGTGTGTTTGAAAATGTTGCTGCCCCACTGGCTGGGACTGCTGCATGAGTGCTGCAAGAAATGCAGCATTCCTCCTCACCCCATTTCCTCTTCTAACCTCCTTCTGCTTTCTATTTCCCTCTGCCAACAGAGGGGAGGGACATCATTGCTCACTCTTGGGTTTTCCACCAGAGCCCCATCCACCTCTTTTTCCTGCAGTCCTGCCTGTTTGCTCCCTTCTCCAGAAGTCTTCTATTCTCTCTATATACACCTAACTTTCTTTTTCTTATTAATGGGTTTAGTAGCTAGCAGAGGAGGTGACGGATGTCTAAGTGGAAACCTTCTGAATATGGACCTACAGAATTGCTGCATGACTGCTCATGCCATTCCCAGCACGGTTTTGGTTGCACTCCTACCTCTACTGCACCCACACCATCCCTGTAGGTCACCACCCCTTTGCTCAATCTCTTGTCTGCTCCTTGTGATACACACATGCACAAACAAACACATCTAAAAGATGTTAATTAAGGGATAAAAATGCCTGAGAAAGATTCCTCTTCTGGGGTTGTTGATCAGCTTTGGGCTGGTACCTGACAGGAGCAGAGGAACTGTGTTTGCCCTGGTTCTAGGAGGGGTTTCCAGTAAAGAGGTAGTACCCAGTTACATGCTACAGTTACTGGTGGTACCCAATTACTACTACATGGTAGTGTCCCAGTAGCATCCTCTGCCTAGACCTTTCCAATGGCAAAATAAATGGTCCTGAAAGTGGGTTTAGAGGAAACAGCAGCCCTGTATTGAGGGTCTTCTCAATGATTTCCCATTTCTCTGATCCTCTCCATCCTCATGACTTAATAATGTTCATTCCAGCCCTTCATGACAAAAGAGGGAAAAAATGAGGCTCTGCACTTATGATCCTAATCTGCAATAAGACTTGAAGGAGAAGGAGGCACCATGTTTTTGTGGAGACTGATAGTAAATACAGACTTGAACAAGTTTTGTGCACCTTGTCAGATATAGATGAAGGGTAGGAGGCAAACATTTAGCTGTGATGGCAAAGGTGTCTGATTTCCTGCTCTGTTTGCCCTCTCACAGGGAGAATCCAGTGTTCCCAGCTCCACAGATTTGCACCATTTGAAACGTCAAGTGCATCTCCATGAAGCTGGAGGCTCTTGCACACAACCATTCAAATCTCATTCTCTAAATATGTATATGCCATGGAGATCACTGTAAGCTGGTTGTGCTGTTTTGCCTCTCCAACCCTTGATGAATTAAGAAAATAAAATGTCATTCCAAGCATTTTCATCAGCACCATCTCTCCATCAGCATTTGCAATATCAGTTAAACATGCTGCAAACTCACCTGCTTGTGACTGCCTTTGGAGATAGTCTCTGATGATCAAACTGGTACAACATGAGATCTCAATCCCTTTTTGCCTAAGATCCATTGCAAATGGGGGAATTGTGTGATATAGGACTTTAAGATGATAATATAACTTTAAGATGTACAAATATGTAAGATTGCTTGGAATTATACACTTTACATATTTGAATGAGAGAGTTCTGAGAGAATCAAGGAACATTTCAGAGAGATTACGGGGAACACAAGGGAAATTTTTACTTAAAAATTGTATATACAGAGCCGACTTTAGACACCTGCAGAATAACTATTAAAAATTAAATTACTAAGCCTAAACTAACTAAAATGTCCTAATTCCCCTACCTGCTCCAAACCTTGATCAGCCAGTCAAAGTCCCATGGGTACCCAGCCTTCCAGAAGGTGACAGTGTATTTAAAGCACAGTAGTAATTATTCAGGACTCTACATTTAATGATATCTATGGCTGGCCCAGCACTTTGGCTGTGCAGTGCTATGCCAGAGCATATATTTCAGTCTCCAGACCCAGTCTCTCATTCCCCAAGCTTGCAGAACCAGGTTTGTTGAAAGGAGGAATATGCTCGAATGTGGGACAAACTGCTGGAGGAAGTGCCGTCCTGATACATTCAATCTCTTCCACGTTTCCTCGGGCCTCTGTCCTCTCCGAAATCCCACTCCAAATTTGGATTTGAGCCCCACATATGCCTCCTGCTCATCTTGCAGACACGCGTTACTAGGCCAAAAGGAAACACTGTCTTATTCTCCCCTGTCTGGAGCGAACCATTGTCATTTTCAGTTGCTATTTGCTCAGAAAACAGTGGCTTCTGGATAACAAGGGCTGACGTGACCCAGTCTGCAAATACTGTGTTGTGGCAGCCTGGAAGATAATGTGTGTTGCCGCTGAATTCACAAAGGGGAAAAACTTTGAAACATTTTAAAAATGCAGGTGCACAAATTACTCATGCCAGGAGCAGCAGTGGCATTTTGTAATAAAATCTTGAGTTTATTCTCCACTGTTGAATACACATACCTTACAGTTCCCAAGAGAGCATCGTCCTGTGCTAACCAATGAACAATTTACAGCTGGATTAAATACATGTGCAAAATGAAATAAAGCTTGCAGATTTATAACGGGCATAGGTTATCCTCGCAGTTGGCACAAAATTCCCATTGATATGAATGGGCAGTTAGTTCATTTTAGACTGTCAGGTTTTTCCTTATTTTTCCTTTGTGTCAAATTTTAGGCTATTCTTCTAAGATATTTGAATATTAAGAATACTACTGGGTTCCAAATACAAAGCTACATCCAAATAATCAGCAAGCACTAACCACAACACAGAGCTTTTAAGCATTTTCCACTTTGATTTTTTGGTCTTATAGAAATTTGCCTTGCTTTATACCAATAGCATATCTAGAGTAGAGAAGAAGTGAGCCAAGAGTCTAATAATAGTTCAAGGAAGGTCCTTACTGAGTGAGTAAAGTCTTTGGATTCCAACAGTAATTAATATAAATACTGAGAAGAAGATTTGCTGCAAAATCATCTATTGATACGAAAATTTCAGTCTCTCTCATGTGACAGTTATTGTCTAGACTCTACAATTATTTTGAAGAATATTTGTTCAATACAAATCATTTGATCAAAACTCTTCTTGGAAAGTAGGCAGGTCAGGCTGCCTCATCCTTTTGCAGCTGCTTCTCTATATCAGCCTTTGGCAGTTCTTCCTTTTTGTTTGAAGCAACTCCTGGTCATAATAGTCAGTATCTGCACTAGTTCTCACTTTGCCTTTCCTCCCTCATTCATTTCCCCAAATTCTCACTGAAAAGCATAGCATTTAGCAGCATGGAGAGGATACAAATGTCCCAGGTTTTAGGTCCATGAGAATTTTACTTAACTAAAAGACACGGTCCCTGGAGCTGTGGAGTTGTATTTGCACTGTTATAAATCATAGGACTTTTCTATGAAGGGAAAAAAAAACAAAACCAACAAACCACTAAGAGGGAAACAAAAACATACCCTCCAGTAAATTATGAATATTTCTTTCCCTTACTGTCTGCTGCTGCTAACATCAAGCAATGGCAAGTGTAGATTGATCAGTCGTTGCGAGCAGCATGCTGGGCTGATGGATCAGCAGTGGCATATGTGCAGCTGTGCAAGTCTGGTATCAAGGTGTGTCAGCCTGTCTCTGCTACCTCTCTGCCCATCCAAGCCATCTTTTGTTTCTATTGTTGTAGTTCCTTCAGTCAGGCACCCGAAAAAGAGGAATTGCAATATTCTTTATTGCAGGTCTCTCTGTCTCGCTCTCCCCCAGCCTTTGGCAGGCACCAGCTCCCCCCAACTGGAATAGGCTTTGTTTTGCCTTCATGAGACCATTTGCATTTTGTTCTGAACCAGGCTTTCTTTCACTCGGTTCATTTTTGGGGGAGTGAGAGAGGGGATTAAATTTGGAGGCCTTGATTCTCTTCTCTCACCTGGTTTACAAATGCAGAGCGCCATTGGCATTATTCCTAATGATACTTAACCTCTGGGGAGATCCAGGACCTTAATGCAACTGAAGAGTGTCAGCTGTGTCTTTTTCCCAGTGCTGTTTTTTCTAGTGATGTCAAGAGTCACAAGCTGGCACGCTTGGGAACAGAGAAATTCAGGTGACTGACAACACTGAGCAGAAATCCATCCATGCCCCTGGAGAGCTGATATACACGACAGGCTGGCACATGGGTAAGCAGGGCTGCTTGGTGAGGAAAATGCCGACACAAGGTGAGACATAAGCAGACGCAGACTGCAACACAGAAAAATCAGAGATGAGCTCTTTGCAGAATTTTTTCTTTCATATGTATTTTGACTGTAGAGACATTTCACTTGTAGCACGAGTTGATACTTTTATCTATTATTTTTTTTTCACAGGTGCAATTCGACAATACTGGAGGATACTTGGTACAAGCTTCCATCTTTGTTAACACCACAGAATGTGTGGCTGATCAGTCCTATTAGGCATATCAATTTATAATGCTTACCATAAATTTTTTCATCTTAGAAGTCAGACAACACTTATTTAAAGAAGAAAAGACACAAAGCAGCTCAAAAAATGTAAAATATTCCAAGTTTCTTTAATCTAAAATCAAACACACTGATATATTGGCTCTGCCCTGGACAAGCAGCAGAGAAAAATGAGAGTTTTCTAGGACCTGAACCAAAGTGCCTGTGTTCTTCCATTTCCAATGTATGAGGCAATGGATAGACAAAATTAATTATTACCAGGACAAAAAGATAATACAAGGTCTCCAGAACTGAGCAACCAATGACTACCTGCTTGGAGCTGCTGGGCACATATTCCACTGTAATTTCACTCTTTGTTTTGCTCTGTAAGTTCACTTTTTAGCATTTAGTTTTGAATTTTCATTGGGAGTAGTCAGGGAACAACTAAGAAATTCACTGCATTGTGGTCTGGTGGATGCTGTGTATATCTAGTTCCCATTGACATTAGTACTGAGCAGGGGCAGCAGGCTGTGGAAACATGTCCAAGATTGTTTTTTAGGAGTAGGTTGTTCATCTGTAACCAAAGCAAAAGTTCACCCAATGTAGAGCTGCTGGCCACTCTACACAGAATATAGAGAAGCTTGGTTTTCTTGATATTCTCCTTTATGTGGCTTTATAGACATTTACTGAGCTACTTAGTGGAAGAAAAACTTGGCCTTTAAACTTTTCTTGGGATTTAACTTGGTATGGTGCATTTTTTCTTATGAATTTTAGACAACTCTGCTGTATGTCCTTATTGTGATTATTTATTTATTTTGGTCAGTTATGTATTTATACACTTAAGAGTAATTGTTTATACACTTAAGAGTAAGTGATGCAATGATATAGTAGGTGGAAGTATGTGCAATATGTGTCATATTCGCAATATATGAAATGAAATAGTTTTTATGAAGCTGATATAATTGTGCTTGTAAATAGAGAGGGGAAAAACATAGTCTTTCATCATTTTCCTTTTATTAAGATCACATTATACATAACAATGCTAGATGTTTGAGGAGGAGAGAGATGAAAGGTCAGGGTGGCAACAGTTGTGTTGACTTTGAAGCACAATTATGGTGAGTCAGCTTGTCCCTCTTCTTCAGGAAAGGTCACAGAAATTGCTACTGGTTGGTGCCTCTGATATGCTCTAAGACGTAGTGTATGTTGCAATCAACAGATGAGCACATCATGCAGCATTAACACAGTCTGGAGTCAAGCCTCATGGAATATGTGCCCTTTACCCCAAAAGTGCCCTTTTTTCTTCCAATGAGATGGCTGTTTGGTTACATTTAAGTCTTCAGCCCTGTGAACTTATTTTACAAGAATAGCCCAAACTGTCTGAAGTTAGAGAGCAAGTTTGGCCATATCATGCCTGGCATTAGATTATTCAGATGATAGAGTGACAGGCACAAGGAAATTCCACCTGTGATTACTTCATGAAGTCAAATGCTTTGTATGATCAAGTGATTAAAGTATTGAATCGGAGCTAGTTATTATACACCATGGTTATGCCATAAAATAAGAGACACCACACAATTATAAAATAGCTTTAGGAAAAAAATGCTATCCTACCTTAGTATTAATAATCAGTTATATGGTCTTGCAGTACTGTAAAATTGTATGTTCTAACCATACTTTTATTTCTGAATGGTTATAACATTTTGGGGAAAAAAATCTTTCTGATCCATTGTGCCCTAAGGACATCAGGGTCACAGCACTGATTATAGAGATAACCTTTTTGTTATCCCACATTCATTACATGAATTGACAGCGTATTAATTGCAATGACTTCTCCCTGAATTAATTTGTTTTGTCATTCTTTATTTCAAAAGTAATTGACACACACAATTTCTGATGCCTTGTTATTGCTTAGTTGCAATTTCTATTCTTGTGCATCTAATGCTTGCAACACCAGATTTGCTTTCACATTTCTACTTGTTTAGGATGAATGTGAATGTGTTTCACCAACAGACAGGGAAAGTGGCCAGGATTAAAGACAATTACAGATGAAGTGTGTGGCAAATAGCCACCAACTGAGGTTCAAAAGGTTTCTTTTTAGTCCCTGCAGTGTATCATCCCTGTCAAGACAGGCTGCAATTGTGGCCATGGCCCCTATATGCCACCAACTGGAGAAGTATGCAGCCTTCAACAAAATCAAGCCTCCTCAGACCAACTTCTTCACTGGTTCCCAAGCTAGAGTCCATGCTAGTTGGGAGATCTCTTCAAAGTAAGCAAGGGGCAGCTACAAGCTCTCCAGGCCAGGTGCCACCAATTTTATCTGGCCAATCTTCCGTTTCCATAGCTAGGAAAACACCTGCCTGTGTACTTACTCACTTTATCAACAGGTATTATGGATAAATTATCCTGGTAAGTGCTTTCAGTTCAGCCTAATGCCCCCATGCCATAGCCTTCTCTGTGCTTTTGTTTCACCAAGTTGCTTCCAGTGGGAGGTCTTCACAGGTTTTTTGGAGGGCTCAGAGGGCTAAAGCCCTCCCAAGAGCACTGTGTCACATTCCTTCGCAAACCCTGACAGGGAGACCTTGCACCACTGCGCAGCACTTGCCAAGAGCATCATGGCTGCATTTGCCACTGAAAGACCAAGCTTATATTCAGCTGCTCCATGGATATCTGCAGCTTTTTATGCAAGTCTTCTTGAAGGCCGGCTGGGAGTTGAAATTTGCTTTACTTGACTAAGTCAGTGTGGTAAGAACAGCAGGGAAGTCAGCTAGTTTCATAAAACAGAGTATCTTCTTGGCTAAAAACAGAGTTCACAAATTGCCCTCTGTTAACTCTACCAGTGTCCATAGTGTTTCTCAGCTTTTAGCTCCAGTACCTGATCCAGGAGAAAAGAAATGGATACATTTTTCCCTTCTTTACCATCAAATTCCAGGGTCAATCTTCAAATCTATCAGCCTTTTTCCAAAGACCTTTTTCTTGAAACCAATAAGCATTCATCCCCGCTCTTCAAGCACCTTTTCTTCATGCATAACCACTTACTGCGGGAATTCCCTGTGGGGCTAATCATTCTGCTTACAGAAGGGACCTCGCCTTAGATGCTTTGTGGATAGCCAGCCCTTTATAACTGCAAGAGAAATGCAGCTTCAGCTCTAAGATGGCTGTCCCTCCCTCTCACTAGACCCACTCACACATGCGCCTCTCCTCATATTAGTGTATTCTGTATTTTTTTCCTTTTAGATTATCTCCTCCTTGGGGCAGGGGTTGTGTCTTGGTATGTTTCTGTGAAGTTCATATAATCAGATAGCTCTGATCTTGACTAGAGCCTCTTGGCACTACTGTAATATAAATATTATATAACAGTTGAGGAAAAACCACGTCCTGACTTTTGGGAACTCTTCCCCCACCCCCACTTGGTATCTTACTCCTTTTGTTCTCAGAGGCAGTTGATACTGCATTTTATACATACAAACACGTGCAGAAAGAGCAAGACATAGGCATTTTGCCTTGATTTTTTAGAAGAGTTGTTTGAAGCTGTTACCTGTGGCTCAGAATTAGTGGACAGCATGTGGATGAAAGAGTGAAGGGGTACTATCTAACTGTAGCTGATGTTATATAAATTTATACTGCATCCAAAAACGTCCATTAAAAGAACATTAAGGTTGCAAAGCAAGCACCGAAGAGTCAGGGAACGAAGGAATTAAGTTTGCCCTCATCCAGTGCTCGTGAGAATTTTCCCTATGAAGTAAAAGAGGGAATTTGAGGGGACAGAAAAAGGAAGGTCTCTTATTTTGGATTCAATCATTTTTAGCAGTTGCAAGAAAGTTGTAAACTTACCATTTCTGTCCCCAACCACAGTGACAGTGACAACCACAAGACAATTCTCCTGCCATATCTGTTGCCTCCCACCTCCAAGTAGCCAGGCATTGGTTGCTCCTTTAAAATGCACCAACTTAGATTCCTACCATCCAGCTCCATCCACATGTGGTTCTTGTTACCCACAATGCCCGTAAAAAGCATTTGCTCTTTCTCCAGTGGTTCATGTTTCCTCCCTTTCCCTGCCTTTCTTCCAAAACCACTATCTTCATTAGTTTCTTTCCTCTGTAAACAGTCAATCAGAAGTGAAAGACACAGGACCCATGGCTGTCACTGCGTGGGAAGTACTTCTGGCGACCCACTGCAACTTTCGGTCAAGTAAACCTTGGGGTAAGGTGGGGAGAGCAAGGAACACACAGTAGCACTGAGAAACAGCTACAGTGCTCTGCAGTGGGAATCAAGCCACTGGCAGGCCTGAATTTCCAAGCAAAGAAACCACAGGAGAGCAGGTGAGCTGAGCTAGAACTGGAGCTGCACCCAAAGATGGCTGTGGAGTGTAAAGGTGGGAATGGAGATGTAACACTGCCTTACTGTCCTATTGTGGAAGAACATTGAGAAGAGGGATGTTATAGTAAATAACAACCACTGGAACAAATGACCCAATGCTCAGTGGAATTGGAGAAGGAGAAAAGGAAACAGATACCTACAAGTTCTACCCCAACATAAAGTTTGGAGACTTTTAATGCTAATTAAAAAATTAATAATAAGGAAAAGATATTGAAATAAGTATGTCCGTCTAATGGACTTAAAGAACCCTCTCTGAGTAGAAAAGACTCAACGAAAGTGTACAAAAAAATGCACCCAAAACATGGGACAGGTACACAGGTTCATGCCAAAGAAGCTTGGGAGTTGAGGCAGGGCAAGTTTCTCTCAACCAAGGAGAAGTTCTTTTGAGATACCAACTGCTCAGTAGTGTCTTTTCTTTGGTAGCAATAAGAATGCAATCTTTTCCACAAACACCCAGGGTAAGTTCACCACAAAGATTTTGGGGTCTCAGCTGTCTTTCCCCCAATGCCTTAGCTTTTCCTGCAGTTTGAAGAAACCTCTTTGTGGTAACATGGACTTAACGCTCTTCAGCTCATATAAAGTTAAGGACACATTTGCCTTCCAACCAACAGTCCAATGGTCTAATGCAACACTATCTCCTGCTCCTAGGAAGTGTTCATTTGACTCAATCACTATCTACTTACTCCTCTGTACTGCAAATATTGTCCTGCTGCCTGCAAAGCTGGCAAACTGACCTAATTTCAAGGGATTTCTTGCACCTTCTCCAACCTCCTGGCCCTTCATTGGGCGTGTGCTGTTAGCCCAGCATAGGCAACATCCTGTGCTGCTTTGCTGGACTTTTCTGACCTCCAGTTTCAGTTTTATAGTAATTTTGAGTTTCTTTGTAACCTGTCTAGTTTGCCATAGGAGAGTCCATTCTCTATAAGCTGTGTTGTGATGAAATCTAATGTTTTCTTAAAGGATTAATTTGAAATCTGACGCTAATCACCTCCAGGTTGTTTCGATCACAGTCACAGTCTTATCAGGTCTCAGGTAGCCTCCAGAACTGTAAGACCTCATCTTCAGCCTGAGCCCAGCCACAAACACCCCTGTGATTTTTCACTTCCTTTTTGTTTTGTTTACTAACATTCCTCTCCTGTGTTTCATTCTTATGTGAAGCACAGGAACTCTCAAATTTCTAAAATACAGCTTCACAATCAGCCTTTGCTCTCTAACTTAACAGCAGACTGGCAGACACACCAGTTACTTCCAGAAATAAGGCTGCCTTGTCGTTGCCCCCAGCACTTGCAGACACAGAAAAGCATTCTTCAAACCTTCGCCAATTGTACTTCATATTCCCAAAGCATTTTAAATCTTGCAGGACTTGCCACTGCTCCTTTTTTTGCACAGAGGTTATTTTCCTTGTCGCTTTTCACTCCTGGTGCCGTCTGGCATTGAGTGGCCACTCTGGCTCTGCCCATACCACACAGTCCACAGCTGCGAAAGAGGCACTTCATGAGACAGGGTAGGTTACAGAAAGCAGAGCTGTTTCCGTGCTTACCATTTAGGTCAGGTACAAGGTGGACATACCCTTGCTGATAAGGCTCTTGTGTTGTTTGGTTTTTGACCCCAGATGGCTGCACATAGCCATACAGCCTTCTGCAGTGCCCCATCTGGACTTCCCCGTAGGGGAAGCTCAGCTCCTCCAAGGCTTAATCTTCTGCAGCACACAGCATACTGCAAATACTGGGAGGTTTCAGCAGCAAAGGTTCTTCTAGACACAACACAGGTTGTTTTTACTTTAAGTGCTGACTTTAAACAGTACATAATTTAGCCAAAATCGGACAGATTTATGTAGGGCACAACAAAAGCAACTCTCAGTACCAGTTTTCAAGATTTTATGACCACCTGTCTTGGAATAACTTCTGGATTCTGTTTTGGATCATAAAGTGTTAGTAAGTGAATGTGGAGACTGTTCCCATAGCTTTTCTGAACTACCTGTCTGTGATTAATTATGGACAACTCTGAATGATTGTACCTCTCCGCCAACCTCCATGTTTGCGCAGTGACTAACATGGTGATGTCAGCTCTCACAAATGTATTTGCCAATTAGGAAGATTTAGTGTGGTGACTGAGGACAGCAGAGCGTTGGTGGCAAATCTGTAATTGTCCGAGTCAAATATCTGACAACTGGGTGTTAGAAAAAGTGCCTTAGGTTTTACCCCCATGTGGGTCTGACTGTGCATCTCTCTGCAACTCTTCAGTTTGTATCGCATCAGGACACATCAGTCACATCTTATTATGTCACAGCAAATCACTTTCTGGCTCACCATAATGCTTAATCAACAAATCCAATGCCATGTGCCACACTCCAAAGCATCAGTCAAGCTAATGCAATCAAGGAAATGTCTTGATTTTCTTTGAATATATGCAATGGACTGCCAGTATTGGTAGCACCTCAAAGCTCCACTAAGACAAGCATCCCATTATGCAAGACCCCTATAAATGCTGCAGGAGGCAATCTCTCCCTCAACAAGCTTGCAAACAGGAACCAAAACAATTTGACCATGCACACACACACACACACACACAATCAGCGCAGAACAGACCTCAGCCAACCTGACAGGCTCACGGATGCCCAGTCCACCAAACCAGGCTGAGATATGTGCACCACTGCTGGTGTGTGAAATACTTCAAATGATACTTGGAGGCGGCAGGCTTCAGCTGCCTATGTCAAGGCAGTAACCCTGTAGCTCGTGTAATTGCCTCTGTACAGGAGTTCGTGTTCAGCCGTACCTCCCTCTGTGAAAAAGTTGAGCTGCAGGATAAGAGCTTTCACACAACCAGCTGCTGCCAAGCAGCAGATTAGCAGGTAATCAGTTGACTGGTAGTAACTTCGTCAGCTTCCAGAGTCTTGCTGTGTGTCGGGGGCGAATGGCTAAAGTGTCAAGGTGGGTGCATGAGGGGCAGAGGTAGATGGCTAAGGTATAAGGTTGAATAGGCTGTGGGGTGAGAAGAGTAGGTGCAGTACGGCCTTAGGTCACTGGCTTCGGAGAGCAGTGGTGGGAAGACCATGAAGGAGGTAATACCATAACCCCAGTCTGAGGGACTATAATGTTCAGTAAAAAGGGAATAGAGGCTTTCACATGCTTGTGCATGGCTCAGCCTTGTACTGCTACTACACACTCACTTGAAAGGATAAGAACTGCAATTTCCTTGCATTCAGGATGATGACAGGTAACCCATACAAGCACCATACACTGCAAGCCATCAGCAAGCTGTCTGATTCTCCAGCATGGATAAAAACAACAGCATCCCGGGCTGGCAGGTTGTCAGGAAGCAATGCCAAGTCCAAGTGGCTTAAAAAAGGACCAGCCATATCAAAGCCACTGTGGAAGTTTTACTTCACTGCTTTTTAAAGTTCATGGGTTTATTTCCATCCAGTGGAAGACAGATACTGGGTTTCATATTTGGAGAAAACCTAAATCCCAGTAAGAGATAGGGAGTCCAACCTTATTCATTTCTATACTCACATACACGCACTGTACACACAGTCACTGTGATGAGAGGCTGTCGTATGCTTTGGCCACTTTATGCCAGCTACACAGACACAAAGAAACTGTCCAGGGAAATAACTTTGACAGAGAGGGGGTTATCTGGCAGCATTTATCTAGCACTGCCTCTGCATTCCCTTTTCAGGACCTCCCCTCCTCCTCCACCCCCAGGATGATGGTGGAGGAAGGGATTAGGGAATAGAGGGAGATGACCAGAAAGGAAACATCACCCGGGAATACTAAGTCTTCAGCTTTTCTCTGCCTGACAGTAGTCCCTCAGCACCGGGGATGTGAGCTACAACAGCCCTGTGAAAAGGATAAACCGGCCCCTATGAGGACCCAAGAGCAGAAAAATAAACCGACAACACCCAGCACTTCTGTGACATTCCTGAGCTGTACAAATCACTTGCCCAAGTCCTCACATATTGCCTCCCTCCTCCCAGCTATGCAGCACCGCCGCAGCAAATCCACAGCACTTGGACAGCTGGTGATGGCTGGGATTTGGCCCGATACGTGGATATTATTTGGGGGGGTTGTTGCATTTTTATGTTGACTCACTGCATACAATGGGCCAATGTTGCCATCACCACATAACTGTCAGAGAACTTTTTTTTTACTATCATTGTGTTTATTCCTTTCTTCCCCTGCCACCCTGTAACAAAGAAAGGAAAATCCAGAACAGGACATGTGTTATTTAATATCTGTGTCAATGTCAGAATGCAGGCATGCTTTTATTCTTTTGCCTTTTGCAATGAATGTGTGATACCTGATATATTAGGTATTAATAAAGCAGACTGCTTTATGCTGTTTATATTGGTAATATGATTCTGGATCTTATCCCCAGCTGAGAGGAGTAGGAATGTAGATTTTTTCCTTGTATATTATTGCCCAGCCATGGCTAATCAAGTATACAATATATTGGGATTTTTGTGTATTGTTTTATTTTTGATTGACTTTAATTAGAACCAGCTCTCTATATAATAAGTAGATATATAAAATGTGGAAGGGAGGGAGCAATGGCTAAAAGGCATAGAGAATGAGACGAAATAAAATCCAACAGGATGGTGTAACCTTGCACTTCATCAACAATTTTACAGTACTTCACCCATAACTGCCAGCACCAATCCCACCCATGCCTACAGCAGTGACCTGTCCCAGAGGCATCAGTACCACCCAAGGCTGAAGATCCTCATCTGCATTAACCAAGGTGTTAATGAGGAATTGCAAAGAAGAACTGCAAAAGCATGATAGCATAGAGTGGAAAGCATTGTTTTCTCTTTACTGTGGGTAAACAGTGAAATTGAGAGACGTGAACTAGTTCAGATAAAATAATGTCTCTGGAAGCTCTGACCGCACAACTTGAAATTACGCATAAGAAGTTTTGTGCGTCCCTTTGTCTTTCCTTATACACACTCTTCCCAGTTTCTTACAAATTTTCTTCTGGATTATATTCAAAGTCCTGCTATGACTATTGTCAGTGACAAAACTCAGATGTCATCAGGCACCTTCCCAGCGAGAGAAAATCCTCTTTGTTCGAAAGTCCAGTTCTTCTCAAGGAATGGCTAATAGTTCCACTAATTCAGTCAGCACTGGCCTTAATTTGCTTGCTCCTGGATAGGAGATCCGATCACATAAACCATTCGCACAAACTCCTGGGTTTATCCTGCTGAGGAAAATAGTGGCTGGCCTGCCTAGTATCACAGCACTTGATGCCTGTTCTGCAGGGCTTTTTGCATAACATCTGGGGAGCGCCTACTTCTAAGGAAGTTTGAAAATGGTCCCTTTCATCAGCATCAGATCCCATTGTATTCAATGAGAGCTGCAGGTGTTCTGTACCACTTGGGGCCAGGCCCTTCATCATAATAAAAAGGCCAGATTTGAGCTGGAAGCTCTGTCATTAAAACTGCCTGTAGTGTATTAGTAATCTGCTGAACCTCCTAGAGGCCCAGAGAAACCTTCCGTTGCGTTACTTTAACTCTTTGTGATTATCAGAACAGTAAGGATTTAAGAAGGGGCACATTAAATTCCTGTCACATCCCTTCTCTGAGTTACCCAAAGACTAATAGACCCAACAAAACCTTTCTTGGGAGCACAAAGTAAAAGGAGCTCTCTCTGTATGAGATAGCATTGACTGTCAGAAGTGCCCACAATGTTGTTTAAGATGACTGACAGCCTGTCCTTCCATTTTATTTTACAGCTATTTTAATGTATCGAACACCTGGAGATGCTTATGAGATTAACCAAACCAGTTTTTAGTGCCTCTGATCTGCGCACCGAGTCCATTTCCTGCCGCTCTCTTCCCAAGAAGCGAGCACCATTTCATGCAAGGGGTTTAGCACAGGGCGCGGGGGCACTCCTGCTCTGGCCGTGGGAAGCGTGCTCAAGGGGAGGTTGCAAGCCTGAAGGCACCCTGATGGCTTACCTTCTTACTGAATAACAGCAGGGTGGAAGCACCAGGACAGGCACGGGAAGGGAGCGGTGACTCTGGCAGGTTCCCCTGGTGCGTAGATCTGCTGATAGGCACCAAGTGGGTCATCTGCTACCAGTGATGCGGAAACATACGAAGCCAGGGCACATCATGGTCCAGCGCTGCCGGCCTAAGAGCCATTGTCACCTGGCGTAGATCAGAGGGGTATGTCGGTGCTGTGGGATCAGCTGGGGGGATATACAGGAGGAAAAAGAGGGACTAGGTTACTCAGGGAAGGCTAAAGGCAATAAAGAGTCAGACCCTTCACATCATATTCATTAAAAGCAAATTATTGGATCAGAATGGCTGTTCAAATTCGTTCAGCTAAATATTAGGAAGTGACCCAAATCTTCTATCCAAGTGAACATATGCATACACTTTTCTGAAGCTCAAAAGATTTAGTCAGTCAAAATTGAAGAAAGGAGAGAGATTTGTTTTCCTGGGGTAGGTAGTTGTTTATTTTATATTTCAATTTTCACATAAGTCTGTGCTTGTTGGAGTCAGCAAAGACCAGAAATTATAACCCAACAGATCTGCGTAGTGTCTTGGATAATCTTAAGATGAGGTTTGGAAAAGCTTCTGAGGAACTTCCAAGTATCTATAGCCAAACTTCCTAATATTTGCCAATCTCTGTTATTGGAATATTTCTCCCTGTCAAAAGCCATGACTTGCACAACTCAGAAAGGTCCACAGAGAGATTTTCATTCCTTTTTCTTTTCCTTTTGCATCTCATGAGATTCTGCATGTAATTTTATTATGAGCCAGAGGCCACATTACTGTGAGCTTCAAGAAACAATTAGGGTTGTGGTCACAGCAACTTGCAGAGAGTGTGATGAATTAATAGCATCATGTTATAACTTGATAATGATACCATGTCACAAGTTTAGCATAGCATAACGTTTAATTTCTCTTACGCTAAAAATGGACCTGAAACAAACCCCAAAACAATCCCAACCTCTGAGATCTGGCTCCCAGTCCAACTCATTGCAAAGCCAATTACTCTGTAACTGGCTGTGCCAAAATCCTGGATCAGAAGCCTATCTATTTTGGGATCATATCCATCCAGATCCAAAACTTGTCGAAGTGGGGCCCCGTCTTTCTTTCCAGGAGAGCTCGGCAGCGTGAAGCTGCTAGCGCTGACCTGCCACCGGGTCAGTGCAGGTAAGGGATGTGCGGTGCTCTCTTGGCTTGGCTCTTTACCTCCAGTGGCCAGTGGTGCAAAAGCAGCCCCAGCTCTTGTGGCGAGTCTGACTGATGCTCCCACCCACAGGTCTGCTAAAAATGAGCTATAACGCAAGTCCTGCCTGTTTGCACACTACTGGTTATAGTCCTTTAAAGGACGGGAGAGGGTTTTAAGCTCAGGGTCTGGAGTGCTGGTGGTTGGAGACTTGAATAGGCTATCCCACTACAACAAGCATGACTGCTCATTCTGCCAACGAATCTTATTAGCTTTACTGACAGAGCAGTTGCTTTTGCATCCAAGAGCTGTCAGTCCAAGACAAAGGAGGACAGACTTCTCATGTAGTCAAGATGTTAGGGCATCCAAAAAACCATGATATCACCAAGTGTGAAAATACAGCTCTTTTTCTGTGGTTATCATCTTTAGCAGTAGAAGATAGTTTTCCCCCTTCACCCTTACAACTACAACTGAAAACTATTCTAAATGAACTTTACAGGAATTTCTTCTCTTTATCTCACGCTCCTGCAGAAAGTCTTGGAATCAGGTGGTGAAACCAATACTCCCTTCCTCTGCTCGGGTCTCAAAGGTTATTCCCTGGTTTAGAAACGATGTAGCCCTGTTACCACTCTGCCACAAGGAGCTTTCACCAGAGATCCAGCCAGGCTGGAAAGAGCACCCTGGCTGGTGCTATCAAGAGGGGAAGAAACAGTTTCAGAGAGCGGGACGCGGGAGCACGCTCTTCTCTGCTCCATGTACTTTCTTCCCCCTAAAAACGCAGGAGAAGGGATGACAAGACCTGGGGGTGGCCCTGCCTTGTAAGACGCCCGACCGCCGGCGAAGGCCGGTCCCGGCCAGGAGCGGGGGGGTGTGTGTCCCTCGCAGCGATGCCCCACGCAGCGGCCGCGCTTTGTCTCCCCGCCCGCGCCCCGCCGGCCCCCGGCAGCGCCGGCGTTGCAGCCTTAGCCCTCCAGCTGGACTTGGGTAGGATGTATGTCCATTTCCAACCACGTCGAGAGGAGACATGAATTACAAATATTATGATGCATTAAGCTGTGAAAAGACAATGGTTAAATAAGAAAGCCGAACGGCAGGGACCAAGGAAAAGAGCTGGAATTCCATCAAAAGGGAAGATGAATGAACAGAACTACACTGACATCTGCTGGTCCATACATCAGCGCTGGTATTGTTACTGCCGCCAAACATTGCTGCCGCGATGGGGAAAAACGACACCTTAAATTCAATACATTCTTCAGAGATACCTGCCATTTCCACCACGTTTATTCACCGCCTACTGCCCTGCTGCACTCTCTGGTCGTGTGGGCAGGATCTCTTAGGGAAGAAGTTTTTATATTTGTACAAGAGTCAGGTTTATTTATTTTTTCTTCTTTCTTCCTTTCTTTCTTTCTTTCTTGCCCCCCACCCCGCTGTGTTGTTTTTGAGGCATACGGTATTTCAGGTTACCGGCGCTCTGTGCGGACTGCCAGCCTTGCAGAGATCCCGCACAGACGGTCAGTGTGTGTGCACAGACTGGCTCGGTGCAGCTTGAGCACCAAATCCCACACGCGTGGGACACCACAGCCTGCGGTGCTGCACCCCTCTGCGTGCACACAGTAAACCCACTAACTCAGCGAACTTGCTCCATAAGCACTGATCATATGCAGTAGGGCTGATGAGTCCTAGATGCTGCAAATTCACTGTGTAGCCCTTAGGCACTTGTTTCTGTCCAGGAAATTTTGTAGAGAAATATAGAAGCAACTGCTTTCAGATTTTCATATTTTGGCAGAATAAAAAAAAAAAATGACATGAAGATACATTATACTTAACTGCTGTAAAGTATAATTTTGCACCTAGTGGAAGAAGAGTCATTGGGAAAGGAGGATATTATACTTATCAGAAGATGCATACACTGGAGGACTGTGATTCAGGATATCTTACTGCACATTCATCCACCTTTACAAATCTTTCAGGGACCTGCTTTTTTTATAACACTGCACCCTCATCTTCTGAAGATGTGAAGAGTAAAAGGGATGAACCCAAAACCACTTGTCCACTTAGATTCATATATGCTGGGAGAACTATGTGTGGGAAGAGGGAGGCTATAAAGACAGTGGGGAATTATTATTTTTCCTTTAATTTGGTGTCTTCTCTACATTTTGTACATATTGATAAACAATTAAAACACAATCCTTATAACTCAAGCCAAAACAAAGATTGTGATATTTCAATACATGAAAAAATCCATTTAGTTGCTTCTCAGAAACACACTTCCCCAAAACACCCTTTTCCCTTAAATAGTAAGTTAACAATATATTCCATTTCTTTTACTGAAAAATAACCGTCTTTCGGAAAGCAGCTGATTCACTTGCAAATATGCAACCCGCACCCTTACTGTCTTAATCCTGATGACAAGGGGGTGGGGCTGGACGATCTGAAAAGGAGCTCTGTTTCCCTTCCAAATCATTGCTTTGGGATTTCTCTGGGTGGATTTTGATTGTTCTGCTTTTACTACACACAGAGCATCTTCTTTGCACATCTAAATGCAGAGGCGAAAAGATCTCACTATTGAAAGAGTAGGGCAAAGAAGAGACTTGCATTCATACATGAAAACCCAGACTTTTGTTGGAAGTCATTGTTCCTTAACCACTACCAAAAGTGAAAGGAAGCAGCTAGATGAAACAATCAAAATATGTTCCGAAGCACAGATAAAAAAGTGATTAGAACATTTTTGGTCAGTTCTAATTATTAATGACACCATTTAAGCCCATTTCATTAAACACTCCTTAGAAAACAAGCTTTAGTCTTACATTACCTAAGCAAATTCACCCTGCTTTGGCCTCCCCCCCTATGCCTCCATGTCAGAAGACCTAGGAGGCTTCAGCGACTTACCTTATCAAAAAGAAGTTTAAGAGGTAACTTGATCAAATGCTATTTTTATTTCATGGAGGAACACAGAGCTGATAATAAATTTTCAGTCCACTAGGCAGAGGCATAGCAAGAGCAGAAAATCATTACTAAACCTGGTAAGAATAGAGCCACTAACACAGGAAAAGAGGCTGGATGGGATTGTCACCTCTCTGTCTCCAGAAGCTAATGCTGACCCAAATAATCAGAAGCAGGGTGCAAATTCATTTTTCAAACAGTGTTAGGGTTTTAAGGGGTTTGTTTTAAGTTTATTCTTTTTATGGGAACATTTTCTGTATTGTGCTAGACATACAAATTTTAAGGCTGGGAAAAGACCCCTTTGATTATCTGATATTCTACATTACTTTGGCCAGAAGACTCACAAGTGTTTATTTCTACTTTGAGATTAACAGATGCTCCTGATTTGAATCATATTGGTTTTTAAAATTCAGTCTAGATTTTAAAACATCCAGCAATGGAAATTCCATTGAAATAACAGTAAACGGTTTTAATGATGGATTACTGTTGTGGATGAAAATATTCACCTTATTTCCAACTTGATTTTGACTATTTTAGACTTACATTCTTGTTATTTCTTTATCTGCCAGACTGCGGAGCCATCTATTATTGTTCTTCTGTTCCTTAAGAAAGTATTAGCAGTCTGTGATAAACTTTTGGCTTCCTCTCTTCTTTGATAAGCCAAAAGGCTTGAGGTTCTTCAACCTTGCAATGTAAAGAGTGTATTCTGTGTTTTTCATCATTCCTAAAGATTTTTTTTCTGAGGCCTTTTCATATTTTCAGTATTATTCCTAAAGTATTTCACTTTAGCAGGTAGCTAACAGATAATTGGCAGGGCACAGCTGACAGGGCACAGCTGACATGGGGTAGCTAGATAAGCCACAAGCCACGGACGGTAACTTACCATCATTGAGTAGCCAATTCTGCATGAGCCAAAAGTGAGCTGTACTTTTAAAATACTGCAGCTTGTGTCATTATTTTGTTTCAACAAACAAGGTTTATCATCCAGACTTAATGAGTTATGGAGATATTATCAGGCCAGCCTGGACAAATATGGTACAGACTGTCACTTAGTAATCCTCACAAATGAAAATAAATCCTTATGTGTCTGAGTGGTTCTGGAGGTATGCCACACCTGGCCATACAAATAACAGCTTGCAACAAAGTAATAGCAACATACAGATTTTCAAAAACAAGCCCATGTACCCCACACAAATCTGCCAAGAGATAACAGTGTCTCTACTGGCTCTTGTGATAAATTCTTAAGTCTCTCCAGTTTTGAGTATCTCAGTGATGCACTGTGTTTGGAAGCTTCCCAGAGACTTTAGCTAACACAGATAATGGCCTTTTTTTCATTTAGCAAAGGTAGCCATGTCAAACCTGTAACATCTTTTCTCTGTTGCAATGGCATTCTACATGCTTTTGAGTGCATGTCAAGTAGTTTATTTTCATCTACTGATGCTTGATCTCATTTGACTGCAGTATTCCTAAAAATGTTCTGGCAGAGGTGTGGACTCCTGATAACAGGTTGCTTTCCTTGCTTTCGTTTGAAGAACCCATTAGATATAGCCCCTCGGGGTCTTTGGATGATGGGCTGAAAACCACTGTCTCCATGTTCTTGACAACTGCTTGCAGTGCCTATCCTCAAGATGCTATCTCAGAAGTTGAGATCAAGAATAGGCAAGCTGAAACCCTGATGAAAAAGTATTACGATGACTAAACTTGCTCATTTTATCAGCACAAGAGTCTGTTGACTTTCAAGGCACCCTGAATAGACAGTTGCATAGATAAGCTCCTTTCTGGATGAAGGTTTGATCAAAAATAACCCTACACTAAATCTGGGATGTATTCTGCATTCCATTCAATTAAGACAATGATTGTGATTGTCAGCAAAGGGGATTTCCCAGAACATTTGGTACCGACTTTGTAATTAGTAAAAAATTCAAATGATAAATGTACTTGTGGATTTATGCAGAAGAATAGGTCTTACATTGGCAGCTTTGATAAATGTGTCTAATAATAGAAAGGAAAAAGAATCTCATGTCCTGTGTTGACTCCACAAATGGAGAAATAACAGGAATATGATTAGAAACCTTTCCTAGCTCATTTGAACACTTGTCTCCAACTCAGAACAGCACCACACCCTCAGTTTCTGGGAATAAATCCATTAATGAATGGGTGAAAATTTTTAACTTGTAGCAAAGTTTTGCATTCAGTAAAAAAACGTGGCAGAGGTCGGCCTTTATTATACTCCTGAGCCGGAATTATAACAAGAGTATAATAAGTGGAACATGAGGCCTGTAACATAGTAAAATACAAAATGCAATGCCCGTGCAGGAGAACATTGTGGACACTGGCAACAAGGAATGAGAACAGCAACATATTTACATTCACACTCCCATGGCAAATACATAGAAGAAGCTCTGTCTTCAGGGTTCCTGTTTCTATTGTAGCTTCCCTGATGGGTTTATATTGACACCAGTGGGCACACATCAGTCCAGTGAAATCACCGAAATAGTGCTTAGCAAGAGCCATGGTGAGACTTCAGCTGGAGTTCATCACTCCCTGGACAATTGGCTGTGACACGTAACAGTGTATCCTGGGAGCTGACCTTATTATAGAGAATAAATCTGTTGCACGTGGGACGTATCAACCATGTGGTACATATGCAGATCCACTGTGGAGCACAAGTGTAATGTGGCAGGCAGATGTTATGTTGGATCAGCTACTTTTGTTCCTTTCACTATTGTCAGATCCATTTAGACATCGCAATGCACATCGCCACAGGACCAATGAGTTGTATAGTCAGACAAAAGAGAAAATCCACAACGCTCCAGACAGCAACAAGGTGGGAATGTCATGCTGTTCAGCTTTCTGGAAGGTCAGACATGGTTTTGATACAATCTTAAGGGTGCTGCAGGATGCTGAAATGCCTCAGGATGTGGCTGATGCCTCTGCGTGTCATTCAGTTAAGAGGATAAGCACAGAAAAAGCAATTAAGTCCTTTCAAACAAATCTAAACCACAAGGTATTTCCAGTCTCAAATACACCATATAGCCATGGGATCCTATTAGTTTTCCAAAAAGCATGCTTTATTTGAATAGAGTATGTCATCTGAGCAGGTAATGTAGACCTGTGTACACCGCACACAGTATCTGTTCCATACAAGCAAAGAGACATGTAATGTCTCTTCTCTGATTTTGATATTGAAACGAGCCAGTCCTCATGCTGACACAGCAACTGAAGCGTGCACACCTCAGCCGTCTGGTTTACGTGTGAAAACACACATCAGAGTGGCTGCAGGCTTTGCTCTTTTTATCGTTCCATTTTTTCTCCAAAGCTAACCTAAGCAAAGTTAAAGGTTTGAGCAAAACAAAAAAACCAGAATAGAACAGTCCCTCATAGAAATGAATAGCAGAGAAATAAATAGTGTCCCTTCCTGTGCTCTTAAGAAGCATTCATTTCCAGCCTCTAACAGTTGCCCTTCGACAAGCAACTGGTAAAGCAACAAAGAGAAGGGAGAAAATAAATCTGTCGTCCAGCAACGTGGCATTCTGGGTCCTGTAGGTTCACTTTTCACCCTTTTCTTTTTATTTCCTAGGGGGTAGCCATGAAGGTTGATGATGCTCTGGGCTCCTAGTTCATGGGCCAGTGGCTTTTCCTTCTGTCACCTGCTGGGCCTCTGTCATAATGAGAAGTTGCAGTTTTCAAGGGTAACATTTTACATGCCATAGCTGTCTTACTCTAGGTACAGGAAGGTCTGCACAAGAACTTACTCTGTACACGCATGGCTAAGTAAGAATCTCAAATAATAATAATAGAAAAAATACTGCTCCTAAAGTATTAATTTATTACTAAAGAAAAACATATTGAAGTTTGGAGATGAAAATAAAATACATTCAAACTCATAAGAAGTGTATGGCTAATTCCTTTTTTATGAAAACCATACAGCACAGATTTGCAGAACATTCACTTCTTCCATTGACACCAGTTGGAATTATTAGGTCAGTGCCTTTGGAAATCTTAAATCTGCAAAGAATATTTAACTTCCAATTAAACTGCTAGCTCTAGTTAATTAAAAGGACAGTCTAGTCAAAAATCATGCTTAAAATATTTTCCATTCATCATGATACAACTTTGAATCTCATAAAACAGAGTAACAGTCATTTTGAAAAGTGACCAGTCACAAAATTGTCAGTTGCCTTGAAAAGGTTTATTAGTTTGCTGAAATTTTCCATAATATGTATCTTTGTTCTTTTCAGAAATAAGAAAATGAACAGCTAACATATTTTATGATTTTGTTTTGCTTTCTTTTCCCCTTCCCTTTCTTCTTCATAGCTAAGATAGAAAACAAAAAAAAGGACAAATGGAAAGAATAGGAAACTGAAAATTAAAAAAAGAAAGAAAGAAAGACAACAAAAGAAAAGTCAAGTAGGAAAATGTTTTCATTTTGAAAACAAACTCATAAAAATAAATTCATATAAACAGCTATCTGAACCTTCTCAAAAGATGTCAATAATTTTATTTTTTGCCATTTTCACAGAAAATATCATTAATATTAACAACATTTTAGAAATATCACCAATATTTTATTTTCGATCAGCTTTCTGATCCTTTATGTGTATGTTATGAGAAAGAGAGACAGTATTTCAATTCCATGTGAAAACAAAAGGGAAGCTTATGAAGTAATTACCTTGCTTTCTGCCTTTTTTGATTTTTTATTTTTTAAAAAAATAGAAATAGGGATAAATTCTTTCCCACATTTTAAAAAATATGTTAAAAGAAACCTGACCAAAATTCAGTGTGAATCAAACATCATTTGATGGTTAAAAACCAGTAGAAACAATGAATTCATCACAAGAATTCCTGCATGGTGTTGTATGCCCACAACACATTAATATTGCAGATTGTATCTGAAAAACAAGCTAAAGTCTGGGTGCCTCTTTGAACCTGTCAGAAATGAACCTTCCTTCATTCATTGTTAAAGGTTAATTAAAATAAAACAGCTAGCGTAGTCCTGAGTTAAGAATACGCAACCTAGAAGCAGAAGATCTGGATTTCAGACCCTTCCCTTCCGAGGGTAGCATAATGTATTGTTTTTCCATGATTTATTTGTGTTGTGAGAGCTCCTAATGACCCCCTGGTGACACAGAAAGAGAGAAGGATTTGTCTATGACAGCGATGGCTCTGAAATTCTGGATCTTCTGTGTTTTTGTCCAGCATTCAGAGAGAGTACACTGTCTGTTCTAATTATTTGTGAAATGTTGATTTCCTGCTTCAATGTACAGGATAATATTAAAACTGCAATTAAAGGCATTTAAAGAAGAAGACTAGAGACAAGTGTGTCCCAGGAATTGCCACCCTGGGTACAGACAGGAAAATTGCAGGTTCTCAGAGCAATCAGGTCGTTACAGTGCTATGGAGCCACACGTCCAGGACAAAATTGGTTTCCCAAACAGCCAGCCTTCTTGCCTGCCTGCCTGCCTCCTTTCCTTCCTTCCTTCTTTCTCCCTCTTTCTTTCCTTCCTTCATTCCCTTTTTCATTCCCTTTGTCCAAATTTCTGCACTGAATTCTCCTTTGTCACCTGCTTTTTGTCTCTAATTTCCCCCATCATTGTTCCTCAGCTTTACCCCAGGGGTTCTGCCTCAAGAAACAATTTCTGAAGCTTAGATTCAGGGTCTTTCAGCTCTCGTCACACTCTGTGCTTGCCATTATGCATAGAGATGCTCCAAAACAAGTTGATGGAGAGAAAAGTCAGAGCTGCGAAAGGCTGCACATTGCATTTCTGTCTACAGATTCACTGCCCGAAGAAATACCTACTTGCAGCAACAAGATGTGGATGCTGTAGTGCACTCAGAGGACAGTCCGGCCCTCTCCCAGTAGCTTTGGTTTTACCTGGAAAGAGAAGTAACCTCACAAAGTTTTCTCCTCCTGGCCTGGCTCCCCAGTGCAGAAAAACTCGTAACTAATTACTGGGACTTCAATTCTTAACTTGACCAGCTGTGTCAAAGCAGGGATGCCATAGGCTCCCAAGTGCTGTAAGATCTATAATTCAACTTCCATATAAAAAAGTCAATATTGGACAAAAGAATGACATTTAAAAATCATAAAATAAGTAGCTTGGTATTTACCTAAGATGCTCTTTTCTTCCCATAGTTTTATATAACATGTAGTGGTCTGTTTATACTTCTGCCTTTTTCATGAGTGGAATAATTCTCTTTCAGTTTTAGAGGATGTCTGCACAAGTGAGGAAGCTTGGTCATCAAGGAAACACAGCAGAGGATGGGCAACCTCTGGACACATTGAATTTTTTATGCTCTGAAAGAAGTTAGGACCCATGTAACTTGTGTTTTTCTCCCTGGTTAAAACAGCATTTTAAGTCATTATTCAGGCAGTGTAAAAAAAACCCAGAAGATAACACTCCTGGCTTCAGTGCACCAACTCACATTGGCCCTGTGCAGGACAGCACGTGGAGAATCACTTCAAATCTTGCAGCAATAACTAATTTCAGGTGCAGTCAGAGGCTGCAGAAGCTGTGTGCTACTCCTCAGAGGCTCAGGCTGTAGGTAGCTCCCGCTCCTGCAAGTAGTTGGGGCTGAAGATCCATCTCTATGCCTGCTTGCCACAAAGATCTGAAGATACTGTTTTCTTTAGTGAGGCCAGTGAGCCAAGAAAAGCAGGACAGCTTTGCATATGGGAGCCTCTGGCCTTACTGCTCGCTAAGTGCCAGCATATCATTTTTCACCTGTAATTATAAAGGAAGGATTAAAGAAAAATAACCAAATTGATATATGTGGTGTGATAAAACATCTCTTTACCAAAACCTGAAGAAATAAAGGAGGTGTTCCTGAGTAAACAGAGTAAGTGACATTAACCCACATTTCCCTAAAATTGATGTCAGTAGGGAAGGAAGTATCTATAAGGTGCAGTGGTGCACCAGCTGGGACACTGGAGCAAAGGAAATTAAATGGAAGCAAAATCAACCTAAAGTCAGTGAAGGTCAGGGGTTTTTCTTCCTTCTGCTCCTGTCTCTTGCTGCTGTTCTTTTTTGTTTGTTTGTTGGCTACATTTTGTTGGTTTTCCTTTCCTTTCTTTTCACTATTTTATCTTGAGCTTCAAATACTTTTTATTGGCCAACTAATTCTGAAAAGCTGCTACATGTTCACTTTGATCATTATCTGGCTCCTTCTTTTCCCTTCCAATTTTTCTTTTAGCTGCTGAAATGCCACAACAGAGGATATTGTTTTGCAGTGTAACAAGCATTGTTTGCTACAGCTCCTGTTTCAAAGACCACTTGCTTAACGATATTGAGAACTCAAGCAGAGAGGCAGGAGAGATGGTATTTAGATGATTATTTTAAAGATTTGATGTTTTACGGCTACTCAGAACACAAGGCCAGACTATTCAATTAGGTACTAAGCAATTTTCCATGTCTCGCAAATTAATTATTGAAACTGGAACCTTCCAGCAACTCCTCATCTCTCCATACCTTTTGCTCATGATCCAGAACGAAGCTCAACAATAGGGCCAGGATCACCACATCGCTCAGCCCTTGATGAGCTGAAAAAGAGGAAGGGGCAGCAACTTTCTGTGTGTGAACCCACCCAAGACAGACCAGGGAAAACATTTGCAGAAAGTAATCCTGCCACACTCAAGACAAAAGTGACTGCAACACTGTGCTCTCCTCTCGCTTCTGCAGCTCTAGGGACACTGTTAACGCAGTGGCTTCATGTCTGGATCACGAATCTTGAGAGGTAAGAAGGCATTTTCTAGGAAGTGGCAAGCAAAGTTTTGTGGTGGTTTTGGGGGGTTTTGTTTGGGTTTTTGGTTGATTTTTCTTTTAATAGCTATCTCCTTCCTTCTCTGAGAGATGTGAGGAGTTTTATGCTGTACGGGCAAGCTTCCGCTGGCTGATTGGAACCTTTTAAATGGTCATCAGCTAGCAGCACGCTGCCCAGCCCAACAAATGCTGTGGCATGCTGACAGCCTTGAAATATTCTGATGGTCAGCATTTGCATTTGTACTGCCAGCATATCTCTGATCTGCATTACCATTCTGACCCCTCTTTCCTGTTCCTGTGCACTGCGACTGACCTTCACAAAGATACAAATTCCAGTTTACTTCACTTCAAATGCAAGAGTGTGAGTCAACCCCCTGAGGGAATAGCAAGGAATTCATTATAGCAACACAAGAGAAAGATGTGGAGGAAGTAATGTGCTTTCTTTACACAAAAGGGAAAAGAAATAGATGGTGAGAGCACCAAGCAAAGCCCAAGAAATCTTGAGACGTAATCTGACATAGTGGCACCGAACTCAATTCTTATTGTCTGTAGGTGTATGACCTTATTCAGGCTTAAAAAGTAAGCCAAGTCTTGTCTGATCCCTGCTGCAGCCTGCCAAGCCAAGCAACTGCTTCCAGAAGTGGAAATCTTCATGATCAATATAAAACCACTAGAGGTACCCACACTGTTGTGGCTGAGATCTTTCAAAGAAATAAAAAGCTAAGATTCCCAAGTCACAGAAATTAGAAGAGGGTAAGACTTATTCTGTTATCTTGTCTAGCCCCGCTATCAGTGATTCCTTAGACATATCTGTCACATGCTACATCAGCAGGATTACTTTTTTAAAAGGTCCTAAAGAAAGAGGTTTCAGCTTGAGTACAAGACCCTCCTGAAACCACATAGCTGTTAAGGATCCTATTCTCTCTTCCACAAGGACAAGGTATCGGCCCCTCTTTGTGTTCCAGCGGAGTAAATTACATTCTCATTATTCAAATTCTTTCCAAAACTACTTTTCCGCTTTCATATCCTCCCCTTAGCTTTCAGTCACCAGACAGTGCAACATTGAGCTAAAATTCTGTCCTGTTCCACCAAAGACGTGGCTGCCTTTAGAAAAGTGTACTGCATATGAGCTCCTTAGCAATGAAAAGGGCTATACAAGGGGTTTTTTACTACCATCCACCCAAAATATAGCTGGAAAAAGGCAAAGAAACTCTAAAAACTGACAAGTAAAGTGAGTATTGGTGCACTGGGTACAGTGAAGATGAATCCAAATGACCTTCAGCAGGAATCCAGAAGCCTGTATTAGTGCACAGAGCAGCATATCCCCTGATATTAACTTGTACTGATAGAAATGGAAAAATCATGTGGATTTCAAGAAAGGTTTTTCTCTCTCATGACTCCACAGAAAGATCCAGTTAGCATTAATTACTGCCCAGCTAATTTTATTTACAATTTAAAGGAAAATTAAACTTGAAATATTTTCTGTTCTTAACATACTTGCAATTTTTTCTGCGTAATTTTTATCATAGGGTTTTTTTGATCCAGAATGTTTTGAGAAATAACTGGAAATAGTTGTAGTTTTGTCCATTTTTACTATTTGCTGCAATTTTTTTTTCTATAAGCTACCACCTACCCCTCACTTTTATTTTCTTCTCTAAGAATGTTTGCATCAAACTTGGAAATATCATTAACAAAGAATACCCCACTAACATAAAAAGTGCTAAACTATGGCTAAAATCATTGCACAGAAAGAGATGGTGTACATTTTTGTTTCAGAAACATTCAACAAGATTCACGAAGAGGAGCTATATTCTCAGTACAGTGCTCAGATGAACTTAATGGCAGTTACAAACTCTGCTAAAATCTGGAAAAGACCAATATCCATTATTGAACTGGCCCAGAGCTCCTCTTTCTCAGAAATTAGGTGGTTTCTTCCAAGCATGGAACTTGGATTAAACTTTCTGCTTAAATTGTTTTAAACACTTTTTGACTGTTTGTTTTTAAGACAGATGTTCTTCGATATGTTGGTTTCAGGAGTATGCATATTTTCACATGTTCTGCCGATTGCAGCCATGTTTTTCTGCAGAGTTCCTACTTGCAGTCACTCAGTACCTCAACCTGTTTACAAGCATTCAAGGAAATGGAAGAAAATATTAAATTCTTTGGCAGCTACCAGGATCCCACTCCTTGCCAAAATAGAAACAGGTACCACAGAATATAATTCATTAATTCAAATAAGGTGGAGATGGAAAAAACCTTACCTTGTCTTGACAGCACTGGCCCCTTTCCCAAGCGTACACACTCCCATGTTTTGCCCTAGTATTACCTGTGCCTGAGGAGATTTGCTCTGCCTCTTATACAACAGCTACCCAATCTTTCAGATTTTTCAACTGCTGGGAGTTGAGCAAACCTGATAATATTCAGATCTGGGCAAATTTTATTCAACCAGACTTGGCCAAAGTTTGGTAAAGTTTTGAGCCAAAGAGATGTTGTTCCACCAAACTCTACAAATCCAAATCTCAGCCCCTCTTCTGCTCCCCTTTGTCTGGGAGAAATGCTTATACTTTTCAGATTTACAACTCGAGAAAAGCCCCAGACTGGCAGGCCCAGAGAGTGATGCTCTTTCCTGTCTGAGGCATGTGGGCAGGGAGGGAAGCTGCCCCTTGCAGCTGGGGAGCACGTGGGGATTTGACGTGATCTCCACAGCCACCCGCTGCGGCTAAGGGCACATGTAGCTGAAAACAGTTGTGGCACAGGCTTCCATGCTTTATCTTCTCCGTGGTGTATGTGAGGGATGCTTCCCACAGAGGCAAGCCCCAATGGGAGTATTTTCTGGAAGCCGCCCCTGAGGACAGACTGTGGTATTATTGTTACCTGTGGAGCCCTTGACCTCACAACTAAAGCAATCAAATGGAAGGCTATTTGCACTCTGGCACCACTGGTATGGACACAGGACTGCTAGGAAGCAGCTTAGATCATTTCGGTTTATATACACTACAGAACAAACAGCACATGCTTGCAGCTTTCAGAAGTCACTAGAGATCTGGGTCAGATTCAAATCAGCAACCTAGAGGTGAAAGTCTCCATATCCCATTACCAAATCCTGAGACATCCAGTCCCCCATGCACATATTAATAGTTGATCATTATGAATTCCATGTTGGGATAATTAATTACTGCATCTGAACTCTGCCTTAGGAATTATAAGATCATTTGGGGCCTGTAATTTATTTTATTTAGCACTGTATGAAAATTGCCGCTTCTTTTTTTTTAAAAAAAAACCCTATACTTAAGGCTTTGAGAAGTACATAGTGTTTTCTGTAAAATGCAAACCACAAAACAAATACACCTCTTATTGGCCCTGGAGTAGTCCTACAGGATTTGTTAGCAGACTCTGATGATAGACGTGAGCAGCCATGCATCCAGCTAATGAGCTGGCCCAAGGGATAAAGAACACACCAAGCCACTAGCAATGGATGTGGAAAAAGAGCCAGGGGAATGGTAGAGCATGTTGCCAAATGATGAGTCTTAAAGGTGGCTTCCCATATGAAATTAAAGGTTTTTGCAAAAGCTAAATCTGTTTTTCTCACTCAAAAAATAAATCAGAAAATAAGACACATTCACTTCTGAAATGAATGTTCTTTCTGACTCTGTTATGCTCTTAACAAAACAAGCTCACTTATAGAGAGCCAAATCCTTCAGAAGTGATTTAACCTGTACTTCCAGGAGGCTTTGGTAGGTGTTGTGTAATGAGTCCTGAATAAAGACACAGTTGAGGACTGCAGAAATTTTGGTCCTTTGTGGATAGGAGTTATAATTCCAAAGAAGTTGTAAGAAGCCTATTCTATGCACAGAAAGGTAAGGAAGAGTATCTCCACCCTTTTTCTACAGACCTTGCTTGCTATTCTGTTCTTTCCTGCAGGGATTTGTCTTAGTTAGGCCTGAAATTCTCTTCAGTCTAAGGGCCAGATTCTGCCCTTCAATACATGTGTGGAATTTATTCCTTGAAACATATATTTTATTTTCAGTGCTGTAGACTAAAATACTGTCTATTGATTTTTTTTGCAGCAGACAGAATACTTTGTGCTGTTTTCACTTGTGTCAACAATTGGTAGGTATCTAACTATAGGATGAAAAGTGTCTCTCAGGAGATGTAAAAATACAATCCAGGTTTGTTAACATTTGTAAGCCTCTATAAAGCTTCAATCTGGTCAAGATCTGTCTCCTTTATCCTAAATAATGTTAAATGCAACTAATTTTATTTCCCCAAAAAGCCCCAGGAAAATTAGCTGCATGAAACAGAAAACAGAAACACTGACAGTTTTGTTTTCTAATTATTTCTTTCCTCCATCTTCATTCGATCACCTAATAACTGACCCTGTAGTCCTAGAAAATTCCCATGAATCCTAAAAGAAATGCACTGGCTTCTCTGAGCTTCATGCAAGACAATACTTGGAAAACCCCTGGCTTGTTTACTGCAAAAGATACTGGAAGAGGATCTTAATTTGATCATAATTCGCTGGCTTTGGGCATTCCTAGTACTTACATCTATCTCACCTTGAATTAGGTCTCAGCTCTGTGGGTTATGGACTGTGCACATTCAGCCTGTCAGGAAGGTTTGTAACCATGAAAGAACCACAAAATGCTGAACTTCTCAAGTGCACTTCTGAGAGGAAGTAGGCATTCGTTTTGCACGTATGTGATCATGTATGGATATTTGAGCTAGCGTGGGGATGTCATTGCTTCTTTAGGGTGCACATTTTGTGTTTTCTGAGCAGACACATGGGATTCTGGGCTTATTTTTTTCCTGAAAGGCACTGCAGGAGGTATTCTCCTCCACTATTCTTTTTTACAGTGGGGAGTTTAGATTTAGGGCAATCTCTCAATATATTGAGGTGGTGGAAAGAAGGTTTGGGATGCAGAGCCCTATGGTAATAAATGAAGGGACCATCAAACATAGACAACCTTGGCAAATCGGGGCAACAATACACTTAGCAGGAATAATGTCCTGCAAAATACAGCATACACGTTTCAGTAAGTTACTTGTAGTTCAATGTATATCACTCGGTAATACTTCCTGAAATACTGTGGGATCTCCTGTGCAAACAGTGAATCGGCAGTCACCCAAAGCTGCCCAGCAACTCTGTCTAGCACTATTCTGCTGATGATAACTGAGGACAGGTTAAGTTTGTGTTGCACAGGACACACAGGTTACTCAGCTGTTGATTGGTGTGGCTTCCTTTAATGTGAGGAAGCTGCCTGTTATGTCTGTGTGATGGGATTTATACAGCTTAGGTATCAGAGTCAGTTACATGACTGTGTTACGAACACTCCTTCTAATAGATTTCAATCTCCTGTGCAAGAGAGAAGTTATCATCATTGCTACTGCTGAAAGCATATTTCATGATCCATCCATCCCAGTCACTTGTCCATCAATTACCGATCCCATTTCCATCACATTTATGATCTGTCTGTGCTTCCATATTTCCCATTTTAAGTGTTCTGGACTCTTTCATGCAGCATTAAGACCTCTTATGACCCTCTGGGATGAATTCAGGCTCCTTTTTGCCAAGTTTTTCAAAGATCACGATGACCTAACCTCAGGTGTGTCAGAAGTTTAGATTACTTGTAGCCAAACCATATTCGTTCAAACTGCAAAAATCAAGACTGAAATCCAAAGAGTACAAATCTTAGTGTAGTTGTTTTGCTTTCTCTAAGCAAGCCTCACATCAAAAAAAACAACACCTTTTTGAGTTTTGTAACTCTTGTGGCTATTTATTGTAGAACGAGAAAGCTCACAGGAGTTTTAGAAACATTAAGAATAACAACCTTATATTCTCAAATCTGACTAAAGGAATGTGTGATTGAAATTTCAAAGAAGGGTTCAGATTCATTCTTACATTATCTAACAAACATGGTCCCATCCAGTAACTCTCTTCATATTCAGTCACCTTTCCCACCATTTTACTACCAAGCATGATTCTCTGACCACTCATCACCATTGATCCAGGTGGGTTGTCTGGACCATGCAGCCCAGAAGCCGTGGAGCCTAACATAGCTTCCCTCAGCAAAGTAGAAACTTTCTGAGTGTGCAGGGGGGATGTCATGTTTTCTGAGCTAGAAGTCTACCCTGAATCCCATCTGCCATTAGGGTAGAGTTACATAAATTGATTTTTCAGACAGGGTGACACTCCAGAGCCAGGTGACAGGCCAGAACAGCGGCTGGACAATAAGATACTTAGGGAAGTTAACATGGGCTTTATAGAGCTCCAGGGAAGAGTGCTGAATAATACTCTTCAAGCCAAAATCATCTGTAGGACATAAGCGCTAAATTATGTTTCCACTTCCCCATACTGACAGGTCTCTGGAATGTGCAGGAATTCCCCACTCTTCAAAGGATATCAGAGTGCACAGTATGCAGCTTTCAGGGATTGGCAACCTCACTTTTGTGATTTCTTGTAATGAAATTTTACCCATAATGCCATAAGAATAAGGAAATAAAGCACTCAGAGACACTAAAACTATCAGCAGTTTCCTGCTCAGTGCCTGCACTGCTCCTTTGCCTGGCCAAAGATAATCACACATACTTTGTTAAATTAAAACAGTTTGCTGATTTATACATTGACTTGTGAGGAGGTATTTCCAATTACTTTGGCATTCGTATCTTGGACAAGCTGTTCTCTCAAATCACCCTGGCACTTAATAGCCTGCGCCGACTGGTATTTTGTATGACCCTGGCATTATTAGCCCAGCTTGGCTAGTGTTTCACTTCACCGTGGCACTAATGGTCTGGAAGTTGTTCTTGTTTTCCAGATTAATGAGTACCCTAAAAACCGCTCAAAATTGGAAAAGAAAGAATGTTTTCAAAGGGGAAAAATAAGGCGAGTTGGAGCTGCCCACTACTTCTTCGTTCTGCTCTTCCCTCATCTGCCTCTTCTTCAGCTGCCTATACAGGAACCTAATAACACCAGTGCTCCAGTGGAGCAGCGCATGTCCAGCGGCTCAGGGTGCCCACCCCTGACACCTGACCCCAAAAAATCCCCGTGAGGACCCCCAGGAGGGAAGGATCTCCCTGCCAGCAGATTGCTGTGAGCAAGGAGAAATGACTGAAATAGGAAAGGCCTAATTTGCCCTTCCATTGTGTGACATAGTTGAAGCCTTTCGGTCAAAATCCAGCCAAAGATGGGAGCTGCTTAACCAATATTGCCCTCATCAGGAGCTGAGAACTGCACTCACATGCTCACGAGCCACCTCGAGTTAAGCCTCCCTGTTCCCTACATGGCATGGAAATGCAGTGCAAGCCAGGGCAGAGCAAGGGCTCAACCCGCTTTCCTAATGCCAGCGGTCGCTCGCCGAGGACCTGGTTTAGCAGAGAGGCAGGCTCAGGCCAGTGCCGCACTACCTGGAGCTGTCCCAGCTGAGTCCTCTGAGCACCATCTCCTTTAGGAAGAGGTGAGTGACCTGGCTGGACGCTGGTCTTCACCACCCCAGGGTGGTCCCCACAAGCAGGGATGGGGGAGTGCAGCAGAAGAGGAGAGGGGAGGGTGTTTGCAGGAGCATGCTGCTTTATTAGACGTTTTCACTGGGTGAGGAAGGACGACTTTTAACTTTATTGCCAAGGCTCCTTAGCAGGTCAGAGTTTTCACTTGACATGCATGCAGACACTGCCCAATTATGATGGGGATTCCCAAGTTTACTGCAAATTCCACTCTTTTTTCTAAATTGTTATTTGAATTGGCCTTTGTTACTTGTTACCTTTTTAGAAGCAAACCCTATCCCACCCTTGCTTTTAGCGAGAGAAAAAGGTGGCGGAGGGGGGGGGGAAGAGACAATATCACCTGGCTCCTGCAGAAGGGTTTTAGAAGATTTTACATCTCAGCAATTTTTTAGCTTCACTATGCATTTTCCATTGTACCCAATTATTGGTTCAATATGTATACTATGTTATTTAAATGTAAGGGGAAAAATCGACTAGCAGTTATGGGAGAAGGCAGAGCTGTCACAACATATTCCTGCAAAGCCATGATTTGTTTTGTGTTCAGTCACACATTGTTTGGATTTCAGCTCTTATTTCAGTCCTGGCCTTAGGGTTTTCTGAGCAGCGTTGAAAGTCAGATACACAGAGTGCTACACTGAATTTGGTATTCTGTATTTCTAACACAGAAGATGGAAAAAGAGAGTTTTGTAGATGGAGGGAGGGACACAGGACCAGTTCATCTCTCATTATTTACATATAGATAATTAGAAACCGGGTTGTAGCTACACAAAATACGTGTGTGTGTGCCCCGCAGCCAGAGCTGCTGGTGTAAACCCCTGTGCCCATGGAGTCAGGCAGGTGAAAGCGGGAGTCTAGGCAGGACCTGGTCAGCCCATCTGGGTCTCCTTCGCACCACACAGCAGCTCCCACTGTCCTAGAAACCCATGGTCCCGATGTGCTCCAGCCAGGTGTTAGTGTCATACCTCAGAGGTCAGAATCGGAATCCATTATATTTATATTTTCACCATAAACAAAAGACACTCAGCTGGTAAGTCTGACTGGCTGAACCATCCTAATGCCCAGATTTTGCTGGAGTTTTTTATCCTTCTGTACAGAAGATTATCTATCATTAGGACTACACAAACATGGGCAGGCTGAGGAACATGGGCCAACCATGCAGTTACTGTTAACCTATGATGTTTATGAAATGCACTTATATTTGGTCATTATGTGAGTCATTCTCAGAATCCACAAACAAAACCATTCTTCAGAGCACTGATGAGACAAAGATGTCAACCCGGCTGCCGCTTTCCTACAGGATCTGCGACAATATGTCTTCTTAACTGATAGACTATTTATTGTGCAATGTTTCTGTTCATAAAGAAAAGTGCTAGGAAACATGAAGTAAAGAAAAATATGAAACCAATTTTTGGACAGAGAGGAGAAAATGTGGTGGGAGGTGATAGCCTGACCCCTCAGTACCCCTTTTCAGCTTTCAGGAGGGAGATAGAGCATTATCTTTGCGAACGGCACAGTGATGTCTTTACCAAAAGTGCTGTGGGTGTGCCAAAATAAAGCTTCGCCTGGTTTTAGGTCTTTCTTTTGTTCTAAGCACAAACTCAGTGTCTGCTGCCTTCTGTATACAGTCATCATCCCATCTAGCAGCTAATGAAAATAGGAGAAAGAATATCCTAGTATCTTCTGCTCCTCCCATCCCCACCAAGCATACACAAATGCTGAGCAAAAGAGACTTTCTTTTTGACATATTTTTGAAAAGCCACAGCAATAATAGATGTATCTTAAATGTTCTTCTCTGGGTCTTTTTAGCTCTTGCCATTTAGACTTACTGCCAGACTGCAAGAACATTGTCTCTAAGTGATTATTTTTTATTGCCAGTGTCAATGAAATAGAATAGAGAGGAAAGAAGATGCTGTAGCAGTTACTAAATCTGCAGAGAATCATTTTCATTGCTGGTGGCTTTTCTTGTCTTTTAATATTATTTTATTCAGGTGGCACCTTCCAGGGAACAAAAGCCTTTTGGAAAGGGAATGATCTGGAAATGTAATCATAATATTATAGCAAGGTGACCTCCAAAGGTCCATGCCAGGGCATCAGTGTGAGGAAACCTGATCTTCTGGAAAAGCAGCAAAGAGCTTCCCAGCACTGTAGATCACCATTCATAGTCTCACCTTGTGACTCTGATATTGCTGCAGTCAATTAAGGCACGGGAGACTTCCCAGAGGACTCTGAAGTTGGCACAGGTGGTCTTACCCTTGACCTTAATGGCCTCTGAATCAAATTTACAGAACTTTATTAATGTTAGAAAATTATCATTTCAGTCACAGAATTGTAAACTGATGTAAAACTGGGAGAGCTTATCCAAACCACATCCATCCCAATCTAGACTAAAGGATAATCATAATAATCTGTATTTCGATATCATAAAATTACCTCACAAGTAAAATCTAAGTCACAGAGAATTTAAAGGCACCCATAAACATAAGAATAGTTTTCAGATAGTAACTGATATCTAGTTCAGGTTACTTATCAGTTAAAGAGGAGTCTACTGCCAAAAACTACCCAAATAACTTCCTAACTTTTCAAACCTCAAAATGTTTGTTTGCCTTAGTTGCATGAATGGAAAAACCTAAACTGTAGCAAACAAGATAAACCTTATCCCACCATCTTGTTCCTTAAAAATTAGGCAGGAAACCTTACTGTCACAGACCGACATTTGGGAATCTGAATCTGCTTGCCCCTGATGGGGGGGCACTAGAATAGAATAGAATTAAAAGTTACCAGCTTCAGATGCTTCTTAGACCAAGTAAAATGGAGAAATACACTGACATGGAAAAATCCCACCACCACAACCTCTTACAAACCACAGTGCCTGCCATTATCCCTTGAATGCAACAGTAAAAACACAAACCAGGAAAGTTACTCCAATCCACCGAGAAGGTGTGGGCAGGATGAGCAGAGCACTTTTGGTCCTGATGGAAGTTCAACAAAGTCTTGGTAGTGCAAAGACCCTGGCTCACAACTTGGTCCTTCGGTGAAGGTTTGATTTCTGAATTGCTGTTCCTTTATACCATTTATACTGCTGCACAATACACGGATGAAGAGGATCTCAGTGCATTTCTTCACACAAGAAGGATGCAAAGGCAGAGATCCAAGAACAGGCTAAACTGGAGACATGAAAGATCGGCTATCAGTTGCATCTCATTTTTCTGTAATGCAATTTATCCCAGAGTATGACACAAAATTTGCTAAGGCAGCCTCCAAAAACAGAGTCCCTCATCTGAAATATTAGTTAGATTAGACGTCTGTTTTGGCCATTAATTTAGCTTTCATTGTAGGTCTCTTCAGCTTTTAACAATGTTCTATGGACTCTTTCAGGCCATCAAAAAGACACTTACAACAGGCTTCACAGTGTACTGATAGGAGTCCACTGCAATGCAGTCATCTCTGCAGAGCAGTGATGAGAAGCAACACATGGCATTTTGCACAGCTGAGTAGCAAAAAGTACTCCTCAAGGGCATCAGGGCAACCTCAGCTTTCAAACTACTCTAGGACCTCAGTGTACAGAGAGGGTGAAAAAAATGATAGCAAGGGCTGCTACTGGTTTAAGACAAAGCAAAAAATTAATCCAACAATAGATCCATGCCATCTAAAAATCTCACAGCAAGTGACAGAAATCATATATTATCTGTGTAACAGGGATGAAGACCTAAACCAATTTTGCTACAAACTGAGCTCATGCTTCCAGCTAATCAAAATATTTCTAACCTGGTCCTTAAATGTTAATATAATTTCTGCTGATAAACACAGTGATTGCTCTGTTTTTCTAATACATTCATCCCAAGGTTCACTTGTCCATCTGTTAAATACTTACATGTGTTTGTTTTAGGGGATCATTTGTGTGTGTGTGTGTGTATAGGTGATAGGAGAATTTCTACTGGTAGTTTTATTCCTGCTGAAGCAGGTAATAATCTTTTCCTTAAAACTCCTGGCATGATTTATCATAAAAATTATTTTGTTTATTAATGAGTCTTCATAATAACAGGGCTTGATGCTCAATTTTTTTCAGACTTACCAAGGTCTAATTTAATTGCTGCAAACAGCTAAAACCAAGTTTGTATTAATGGATAAAAATCATAAGGTGATGAGTTACTACATATTAATGAACTCACAGTCCTGTGAAGCAGCTAATAATGACTTATGACCTTGATAAAGTTGGTTAGAAGAAGAAGAAGAAAAAAAAAAGGCACAGAAGAAACTCTGGTTTGTGAATATTCTTACAAAGAAATCCAGTTCAGAAGACAGCAACCACGCGCTAAAATGCAACAGTGATTCCAGGCTGACCTTAGTTTTCCCCAGCAAGTCCTGTGAAGGCCCTGGGGACACATGCACGAATAGCCTAGCACAGCAGTGAGGAGAGAAGGGGAAGGAGATCCTGCCTGTTCAACCATATGGAAAGGTCCTTGCTGCCCAGGAGGCAGCAGGAAAGCTCTTCTCAGTCTTGAAGCAAACAGGATAGTTGCCACTAGAGAGATGGAAACAACTGTGGGAAGACAGTGGAAGGATGCGTCTGGCACAGATGACCACATTCTGGTTTTGAAGTTATTCTTCTTGCATGAGAAACTTCGTGCAATTTGAGGGGAAAACTCAGACCCTATAATATTGAGAACCGCTTAGTAGCTACACACTTGTGCCAGCAGATGAGAAACTCATTCCTCCCTGTGCCTTGGGAAGAACTGCCTGAGCAAGTTCTCCAACCGTGCAGTCTGGTTTGCCACAGACACAGCTCTAGCTCTGCAGGGAGAGGACATGATAAACTTGCCAGTGAAAAAAACTGGGGAGCTTCACAGGAAATCAAGAAAAGGACCAGGAGCTTCAGAGTTGGATAGACACAGCAGGAGTGTCCCCTCCCTGAAGCAAGCAGAGGATAGGAGGGGAGGGCAGGGAAGCTCTGTGATCCTCTTGACAGAGCAGTGAATCTCGACTAACAAGCAAAGACAAAATTCAATCAAAACATGTGCTGATGCCTGCATCATTATTGTCCTAAGCTACCTCAAGCTCTGCCAAAAACCCTTTACCCTCATCTCCAGGAGCTTTGTTCACACAGATAGCATATAAATAAAATTCCTGGATAGACAAATATCCACATTGTCCTCAGGCGACTTTTAAAATACACCTTTTGTGCAAAGACACTAAGATTTTCTAAAGCTTTTTGGACCCATTCCTTCTGCAAACATAGAATACCTACTATGCTTTGTAGTACTGTTACCTTGGTTAATGTTTTTTCATAAGGAATTCTAGCAGGAACCACCATTACAGAAGGAACTTAGTTCTTTGAACTGCTCTAAATAATATAAGTTTCACTTTCATCCCAAGAAGTGTTAAGGATGCACAAAAACACACAGGGAATTTTGTGCTAGCACCACTGATTATATTACTTTCAAAAGAGAAATAAAATCTTACCCTGAAGCTCAGAATTATTAGAGTGAACAGCCAGAATCTATTATACTATAGAAATATCACAGAGAGAGCATTCATGAAAGAATTCGCCAGACAACTTGCTATGGTACGAAATTGTTCATTTTGTACACATTGTCTCATTACTTACTTTCCTCCTTATTAATGATGAAGTCATAATATGTGGGTAAATTAAAAGTCTTTCTGCTGTAACAGAGAAAAAAATACTCCAAAATTCATCTGCTGGGTTTTAGTTACACTGCGGTTTCACAACAGATTTAAGCTGGTGGAGGTGCAGGTTCCCTGTGAAAAGGTGGGCCCCTTCCTTCACACCAGCATTAGCCCCACACAGCCATGACATGAGCCAGATTGAGAAACTGATCTGGTTGAAAATCAAATTTCACCCCTGGCCTCCCTTTACTGGATTACCTTGCAGTCAATCAGTTCCTTCACCCATCTCCTGTCAGCTCAGGGGAGGCCACAGGAACATGCAGCCAAGAAGACAACTTTTACTGGGAGCCCACAGATTGACAGACTGCTGGCATCAAGAGATCAAGAAACTCAACACAAACTCTCCAAGCTTGAGGAAATCAACAAAAGCCACTGCTCATGCCAGGACAACTTGGAGAGCATCCTGTGAGTGTCAATGCTCACATCCATTGCTTTTCTCCCCATGTGCCACCACTCTGAAGAGGCTGGACCAGATCTTTCTAAGGTACCAAAGTGCAGTCCAGCACTCCCGAGGTCCCACCATTTCCAAGCACTATGTGCTCTGCATCCCCTCTTTAGCACTCTTAAAACCTCTTCATCCAGCCAGGTCTATCGCTTCCTTGCACAATGCTGTTAATTTTATTTTTTAATAAGTTGCATTAAAAATGTTACAGCTAACATGAAATGCGCTTTACCATCACTCTCTCTGGGCAATCCTGCCCCAAGGACTGTGTGTCACTCTGCTCTGTCTGAGCTCCTCGTCACATTTCAAAGGAACATTTTCATTAGTTCCTGGGTGACTCAGGAACATAATTCGTGTTTTAAAAGCAACTTGGGAACTAAAATTTCAGCTAAAGTCCCAGGAAATTGACTCTTAGTCACTTTGACACTTTTCCATGCATTCCCCCATGGTTTTGTTCTTAATTTGCCTGGAATATAATAGAAGCAAATTAGGCACTAAGGAATTGTGCCTTATAGAGACGCTTAGATTCTTATGGAGACTATGTAAAAATAAAACAGACTTCAAATTTTGTATTCCTCTAGGAAAAATAAATCCTGGAGTCTTTTTAGACTTGACCTAAGAAACTCAGTGTCTTTTTCCAAGACTGGGCCAGTGCACACCACACCAGCCTTGGCTCCATATCTGTTCCTTCTCTCCCTTTTAATGGTAGGGAAAGCCTGGCACTCAGCCAAAAGGGAGCCCCAAAACACTCCAGTCAGCCCCCCAGGCAAGGCACATTACAGCTGACATCGCCTCAGAAGCATAGACAGAGCTTTGGCAAATGCAGGACTGAATTTGTTTTACAATTATGAAGCCAATTACATCTTCTACTCTTTACAACTTATCTTATTTGAACCTAAGACTAAATCATCCCATTGTCAGCTGTGTTTTAAAAATATAAAAAAACTTGCCATGTTTTTCAGCCTATTCTGTTCTTTGTTAATTCTACCATCTGTATATCTCATTGTCAAAAAAAAATCATATCTAAAGACAAATACACACAAAAAATCTGAACCTGAAGTCTTTCTTCTTCCTATATCCATTTAATGCATGGCAGCTAACAAACTGATTATTTTTTTTTGGTAATTAGCAGAACATGCATCAACTGCTTCTAAAGGCTACTGAAGTCAGTGGATTTTTTTTGTACCAACTTTGATGGGTTCAGATCAGCCTCAGAGCACTTAAATTCATAATGTATTTTCAATTCTCTCCTGCCCAGGCTGCTTCTCATGTGGAGATGAGCTGAAATAGAAGTAAGCCCATTAACTGTTCTTCTTCCAGACCTCCTCAATACAGTCAGAACTTTGTCATGATTTTAAATACCACATTTGTGGCCCTGATCTACTTTTTTATTATTACTTAACCTTTTGGATGTGCCTGAGTTCACACAGTCAGGGACCTGCTCTTCAAAGATAAACAAATTGTTGGAGAACTAAGCAATACAGGAAATTCACGTGCTTTGCTACTGAATTAAAGGGTGGTAGGCCGAAAAAGTCATTAGTTTTAGTGACCACAGTGGGTTTTATATAGAAGAAAGGTTTCATTCCCTAAATTGGCTCACATGTTATTGCTAATGAATGTCTAACAAAGATTCTTCTCTATAAAATGTGATCATTTTACACAGGAGATTTATCAGTTGAGTTCTTGGAGAGATTGAGGCATTGGAGTCTTTTAAAAGTCCATTTTTTAAGTCTCTACTCCACATATTGCTTTTATGACCTAAAAAGCAAAGGGACTCCACATGCTGTAGGGTTCAATTGAAATTATTGTTGGAAGGTAGGAATACAACAGTAGGACTGTATTCATCACAAGAGTTACACTTTTTGTTGCTAGAGCTCAAGAAAAGTCCACAAGGATCAGAGTTGCAAGCCAGCTCTTTCATTTGCTCGTTCTTTGTGCCACACTTTGTCTCTCCCTCTCTGGCGGTAAGAGGGTCACTTCGTGCAGGCAGCGCTCGCTCGTGCGCGCTCGCCCTGCTAAAAGTTTTCTGCCAATTTGTTCAAAGGTTTCTGAGTCTTGTTTCAATGCTAACGCGCGGTATGGCCAGGCTGTCACTCGTAAGTGGGAGCTCAGAGGGCCAGAGGTGCAGGCTGGTGTGTCTACGGGAAGGGGGAATCTGCATCACCCACTTTTGGAATTTAGGGTGGGTACGGCTCTGAGCTCCTGCAGTCAGGACTGTCAGCTCCCTCCACAGTCAGCAGAGATGGGCATCTCTAAAGCGCAAGTCACAGCATCTACATCAGATGCCTAAACTTAGGCAAGGCAACTATTCCTTTAGCACAGACAGAGTATAAGAAATCTTTTCCTTGACTAAAGACCAAATAAGCCTTTCAAAATCCCCTTGGCAGGCCACATTACTACAAGCTTTAGCATTATCCAACAATAATAAACGCACAGACACACATACACATAAAAGAGAGACCATGTGGCCACAAGCCGTATGAAATGAAGCAGTAGGCCGTGTCGGACCTCCTGCTGTATGCTCTCTATTGAGGCATGAGAGGTATAAATACCTTACTCTTCATGCAGTGTATTACAGCACTCTGGCAAAGGAGTCTTGGGTATTAACAAAAGGGTTGTGCTACCATCGATAATAGCAGCAGAGTGAGAAAAGAGGAAAAGTAGTAGACAAAAGAAATCATACTTGGATGCCAAATATTTGTAGTTGTGCTCACTCAGGACTAGCACCTCTGTACCTTCAAAGCTACCCTGGGGAAGGCAGCAGTCTGCAGTTGCTGTAGTTATTAGGCAAAAGGCATTGGGTTTCTCTTCCATGGGACACTGATTTAAGTCTGAACACATGCACAGTCTTTAACAGCAATCTCACCAACAGCCCAGCATCCCAACAGGCAAGTCTAAACACACATAGTCATCGTGCAATTGTGTGGAAGTAAAGGGGGCACTGGCTAAGCGCTGCAAGGGACGGTCAGGCAATCTGCATGCAGATCAAATTAATATGGAGCCAGCACAGTCCCAGTTATGCGAGATCACAAGACATGTGCCTGTAGGTGTCTTCCAGCACTGGTCTATTGCATATGAGCTATTTGAGGGGCAGCAGCTCCCACCTTATGCCTCTAGCTGCAGCTGAGCTCCTCTGTCTCACTTGCTCTGCAACCCAGGCAAGATACCAGTCATGCCTAGGATGCCCAGCTGCATTCAGCACATAAAAGGAGACTGGGAGGGGGGAGAGCCCAGAAACATGAAGCCCCAGGCATGTAAGGATTGGGCCAGAGAAGCATACATAAGGTGGCATACAAGGGACTTTTTAGATGGACATAGCTTATAATTCTGGGGTTTGGATTTTTTTCATTTAAGTGTATTATTGGTATTTGTGCTTTGCACAAACCAGGAGATATTCAGAAGAATTTACTCTAGTTGTATAACATGGTGTTATTGTTGTAATCTTCAGCTATGTCACCACTGGTCACTGAAATGTGCTTAGGACTGCTCTGTGGCATGGAAGCACGCCAGCACAAGCCAGCCTACATCTATTCTCTCCCTCCAGAGCAACATGGCCTTCTGCAAACTGACTCTGAGGAACGGCCTCTATGCTGTGCCGACTCCTAAGCTGTGCCCAGCTACTCTTTGGGAACCTGACGCAGGCCAAAACTGTGCCAGACCTTCCCAACTCAGCAGGATGACAGTAAGAGGCCTGGGAAGATACTGTGGTATGCAGGGCCTCTCCCCAATACTTGCATTTCCTGAAATTTCTTCCTCAATAATAATACCTTAAGCTCTACTCTTTTTTTGTTTTAGCAGATAGTACAACCAACCATGTATTTGTTAAACCACAAAGTTTGATAAAAATGTCACCAACATAAGCAAACAAAGTCTTCACTCAAATAATAGTCCATTCCGCCTCATCCTGCTGCTGTTTGCCTTGTAAGTTTTGCTGGACACCTTTAATGAGCCTTTGGATTACAGGAAGACAGGCTAAGAGCAGAAGGCAGTTTAGTTTCAGAGACCTGTTCCAGACTGTATCCACTGAGGCCATAAGACAAGAGAGAAAAGGGGCTGTTGCTCGTGAACACATTCTAAACACTTCACTTCTTTGAAACAACTTTGTAATCATTATCTTGGCTCCAGACCTCTCATTTAACCTCATCTGCCTGACTTTAAATTCATGGAACAGATTCATATTGCCTTGGACTCCATGCAATTGGCTGCTGTAATATTCTTGGACTTTTTTTTATAAAAACATTTGATACCATTAATCATATTGCCATATGTAATAAATTGGCTGCCTGTGGTACATTGCCTCAAACTGTCACATGGTTCCAATCACAATTCTGCCAACTGAAAACGGTTGTTGGAAACTCTGACTCTTCCTCTCCAGCACACCAATTGTGAGGTTCGCGGGGCTCTGTCCTGTTTGTACTGTACATTAATGACCTGCTGGCTGCCTTGCAGCACAAAGGCCAGGAGTTACAAGTATGCACATGTTTGCAAGTGCCGCTATACATAAGCAATAATCTGTTTGATATCAAAGTCACATCATTACAGAGTCAGGTTTTTGACAGCATTTGTGAGGTTTGAAGGCTAATTCAGTACATCTCTAATTTGCAGCTTAAATATCTGCCAGAATAAAAGGTGGGGAAGTGGGGGAAAGTATTAAATTTAGCTGTGTAAAATAATTCAGGGAACAAGAACACTGCTCCTGCGATTCGGCTTTTGCGACTGTCAGGGCTCTTGTCAAGTCACAGCTGGAATGCTGCAGATTTATAAGAACAATAGAGTTACTTGGGGGAGGAGGTGGGGAGAAAGGAATAAAATGCTATTTGTAGCACTTCAGCTAACACTTTGACACAGGTTCTTTGGATGTTTCTAAGTAGGCACGGACAGACTGGTTTAAGTAAAAAAACAAAAGCAAAAAAACCCCCACACCCACAAGTCCTGATCCTTTACCAAAGTTTGCCTTGAGTCTTTTCTCAGAGCAGCAGAAATAGTCTATTGACTTTAGAGCTGGGCCCAGAAAAACGGCACTGGTTTTGAATATTGTGAAGTGCCTTTCTATATGGACATGTGGAAGGGAAAGGAGGTTATTGTAATGAAATAATTAATGATCATTTATATTATATTAGAGCCCTAATCATGGATCAGAGCCCCACTACATTAATTATGGTGGAAAGGCAGAACAGAGACAGCTCCCGTGCTCAGGAGGTCTTAGTCTGGTCTCTAAGCTCACTGACTTTATTCTCTCTCAAACCTTATTCCTGCTAGCTCTTACTTGAAGAAGACACACAGATACCTCTGCAGACCCCCTCTGCAAGGGGTAAAAGACCGCCATGGGGACACCTGCTCTCACAGACCCTCAATCAAACCAAGAAAATGAAGCCCTGTAAACCTACACAGAGGAAAAAAAAAAATATTTGTAGAGAGTCAACAGCCCTCTTTGGTATCCAGATAATCAAAACCTCTTGGCTGGACCAAGGAAGGGTGCCAGCAGCAGTGAAGATGCAGTGATGTAAAAGTTCGCATGTACCAGGAGCCAGAGCATATAAAACCCTAATGCATAGAACCCTACTTTGTCTTTTCCCATTTTTCATCCTAGCTAGACTAATAGATACAACAATCTTGACACTTTATTGCTGTGCGCATGTAATGAGTTTCAGGAGATATTATAACCCCCACACTGGAAGAAACTGGTGGTTTAAAGCTCAGCAACATGAGAAACCCTGGACTCATGGAAGCTGCTATTCCAACACTGGACTTTGGCCCTGGAGACCTTGAATTCACTCATATATACAAACAGACACATAACTGCAAGCCAAACTGGAAAGGAGCACAGGAATTCAAATTCTAAAAGAAAAAAAACAATTATCTCCTCTGATCTACTTTCTTCAAGAGGTAGCTAAATTTCTTTTCCCCAAGTTGTTCCTCAGCTTTGCTTGATCTATTTTTCTTAGAAGATATTTCAAGTTAATGCCTCGCAGGTTTTTCTTTGCTAGGAAGTTACCAAGAGGATTTTTTTCCTCAGAGGTCTTGATCTTTCAGACCTTTATACCTGTGTTTAACTCAACATGTAATAAAATCCCAGTTGTAGGATCATTTGTGGAAAAAAAAAAAGACAAGCATGCACAAAAATGCTTACACGATCTCAGAGTCACAAGGAAAAACTGTATAGTTGTCAAATTGAAAATGCACAATACTGAATCATGCTGTCAAAAAGCTGACACCTCTACAATGCTTCGTATCTTACTACCTACTGGTGACATTTCTGGGGGTTTTTGTTCTGTAACAAAAAAAAAAAAGTTTCACAAGCCTTTCTCTGAAAACAAAAGCTCTTAGAACACTACATGAAGCATTGCCAGGCTGATTTTCAGGAACACATCACTTTGAAATCTATATAATCAAGGGCATAATTTTAGAGATGTCTGTAGATGCCCTACAGTATTCCAACTATAAGAACCATGTAACAGTTTTAATTTTGCATCATACCCTGTAGTACATTCGCAGAGCAAGCTTGTCAGGTGAATTGAGCTATGCATGCTTACAATACTGTTTTGATTTAACATAGACCAAATAGAAGACAGTATTAGTTTCAGCTGAGGAAAAAGCTTCCTTTTTTTGTTCTAGACTCACAGGCCTTAAGGGATTTGAGTGCAGAAGGTCCAACCATTGCTGAAAACCCCCAATTACCAAACAATACACATATCAGGAAGGAGTAAAAGCAACTACTGCTACACCAGGTAGTTCCAATTTCTTTTTGCTGAATGCCTTACTACTGCTACACCAGATAGTCCCAAATATTTGCCTGCCTGACAGGTACAGACAAAAACTTACTCTAGTTCAATGAACAGTCTTTAAAAAGAAAAAAGAAAGCCACCAAACCAACAAAACAAAAAAACAAAAAAACCCACACAAAACCAAAAACCACTACACACACACACACAAAGGAAAAGACCAAACAACTTAAAGTTTTATGTGAATGCTCTAGAAAGCTAAGCAGCTCTCACTGAAAGGAATGAAACTTAACTTGGGTCTCAGGGAAGAAAGAACAATTCACATTCACCATTCCCAGGAACAAACACATAGAATTAACATTCATCTTTGAGTATTTTGACAGTTCTCTGGAAAACAAGCAAACAAAAACCCCCACAGTTTAATTTGCAGACTCTGTAAGATCTGGCTAAAGCAGCAGCCCATTCTTGCCTTGAACACTTGCTTAAATTAAGGCAGAAGTTGCCTGATCTACTCCAGTGTAGCTTTACACAGCATACAAAGATTACTTCATATATAGGGCCTCTGCTGTGTAAGGAGGAGACTGGACTCAGCAAATAGGATTAAGCATACACTTAATTTTAAGCTCATAGGCAGGTCAAGTGAAGTCAGCAAGCCTTCTTTAGAGGTCAAGCATGTCATTTATTGGTATGTTGGATTAGGACACAAGCATTCACAGTATCTTCACAACATTGTCTTTTCTGCAACAGCATAGCTCTTATGTATGATGGACAGAATAGACAGCCACCCTCCCTTTGTTTCTGCTCCTATTATGCAAAACAGAAGATTCACTCTTTGCTTGCAGAAATTTAACCATGCAAAAAGTAATACATTGCAAATATGTGACATCATTAAGAAGGGTTATAGCAGAAGCCACACAAACCAAATGAGCAATAGAAGTAACTTACACAATTCTCTACCTACCAAGGTACAGAAATAAAATCCACTACCAAAAGTCTTGCTTCAAAAGTCTGGGTTTTAATTATATCCAATATTTCAAGTTTGTTCAGTTTAAAGTGAGTCACCTTTGAGACATAGCCAAACCTTGTCAATAGGATGCATTTCCAAATAACATGAAAGATCAGGTTCCTGAAGTATAGCTGTTTTCTAGTAACTACACACTGTAGTTCTACCGTTAGGCTAGGCTACATTTCTAAAGTCTACCCATTGACTAAATAAAGGAAAAAATTTCTAAGATTAAATTTCCCAGCTGCGAAATCCAGATCACAATTTTCAGCTACACACTATCTCACAAGAAGTACAGAAAAATTCGATAAGGTCCTCAGAACAAAAACTTTTTGCGTTTTTATTTCTTAATCCACATGACAAGTTAACCACAGCTCAAGGGTGGGGGTTTCCTTTTTTTTTTTTTAAAAGCAGGATGTGCTCTAGCTGTCTCACATTAACATACATAGCTGTTTATATATGAATAATCAAATATACGCAGTGGAGTAGAATTTTTAGATGTAGATCAAGAAAAGAAACACACACAAAATACTAAACCCTCTAGGCCTCTATAGAGTAAATTAAAGCACTTAGTGAAAGGAAATGCTGGCATATACGAGGGCTTTGAATTTCAAATATCCTTCAAGAAGTTATTAAAAAGAGACTCTACTGCTGAGAAAGAGACAAAATACAACCATATTTCTTGGTATATCCCTTACAATTGCAAAAGAAATAGTCATTACATTAGCTTAGACTCAAAGTAATTTTTCCATTTTTAATGCCTTACGATTATTACAGGTTTTTAAATTCCCAAAGAAGGCAGCAACTCATATGAAGGAGCTATTTGCATTCCAGTTTTGTCTTTCTAGCTGTCTGTCAATCTAAGAGCAATATACTGGGCTTTACCCTATTTGAACCTTCATGGCTTTGCTGCAGGCTTCAGCCTGTATTGCTGTTAACTGTGCACATGAAGACTGGCACTTGCATCTCCAACAGATTTGGGTCCCAAAATCCAAACAGATGTGCTGAAGCTCAGAGACATTTAAAATAGTTTTCTACTTGCTGGTCAAAACTCTGAGCAGAATATTTCTTTCTTGTATTTAAGGGAGCCAACGAATACTCCTCCGCAAAACTCCTGGGAGCTTCATCACTTGTAACATCTGTCTGGGACCTGGCTGTCCTAGAGTCCACAGCACTGCCATCATTACCTTCATCCATTGAGAGAAATTCCTCTCTTATCAGGGAGGTCAAGCAGTCTTCCTCACCTAGGAGATGGTGTTGCAACAGATGGGTCCTAGAAGGATGACCTCCTGCTGAGCAAGCCAGCCCAGTGCAGTCTCTGACCCAACATCGAACAGGTTCTTGCTGCACCCAATAGCTGGCAGACCTAGCCAGCATGCCCACAATCTTTCCAGTGCCTCTCAGTGCAGGAATCCTAGAGAGCCCCAAAGAGCCTTCACTGCTGCAGTATGCACTGGCAGATGGAGCACGACTCCTAAATCTGTAGACTACAGAAGAAAGCAACAAAAATAGACTAAGTGGAACAAACTAATTAAAGAACCAAAGCCAAGAGCTTGCATCTGTCTTCTACAACACCTAATCACCAAATACTTTATAGGTCTCATACCATTTCCCCCTGCCCCCATAAGCCCTTAAAGGAGGTAAATTGGTTATCACAAGACTAATGTCATTTGTCCAAAGTCAGAAAGCCAAATCTTTAAGGAACTAAATGTTACTTTGCACTCCATTTCAGTGGCCTAGGCCAGGAACTAGACCCATGGACCACAGTCATAACGCTCGTTGGATTTCAGTGTTCTCCAACTCCATCTAAACTGCAACAGTCCTGCAATCCACCTAGCTTGCCAAGTTTAACTGGGTCTGAAGACTAGAGCCATAAAAGAAAGATCTTGTAGGAAGGTAAAACCTAACTGCAAATCCTTCTTGAGCCTCAACACTTTATTTTGCCTTCCACACAAGAGCCCAACTTTCATTTGGCTTACTTGTGACTCTTTTCTCTGCCTGCCCCCTCTCCCCTGCCACAGTATAACAATCCTTCGTTTCTATTCCTTTATGGTCTTTCTTTTCTCAGGAATACTCCCTTTCCCTAGTTACTGACCTTGAAACATCCCCAGACAACCTTTACATACCCCTTATCAAATGCCAAGCTGTGCACTTTGAAAGGGGTTTGTGTGACACAAAGAAGCCTGCTCCAAGGCTATGGTGAGCTCCCACCTCCCTGGACAGCAAGCACAGAAGGGTGATTGGAGTCTCCCATGACTTGGCCGGGATGATTACCACCTTGTGAGAGTAGCTCCAGGCTTACAAAACACCTGTGCACTTTGGAAGGAGACTTCCTGCACTTGTAAACAGGCTCTGGAAGTTTGCTACCTACTAGTTATAACAAAGGCATCTTGCAGTATCTTTGCCTTACAGTTCTGCTACAGAGAAGTCTTTGGACTCCTCATGACAAGAAATATCAGATCAGTAGGAAACTGCTGTGCTGCTGCTTCTATAACTCCAAGTCACACTGGGTAGGTGCAAACCCAATAGATCCTGCATGCCATTTGTCCTTCATGAGCTGCAGAGCTGATCTGCACAGTAGCAGGGTAACGTTCCTAGGGTTGGGAAGTAACTCCAAAGCACAGGGAATAACCTTTAACTCAAAGTACTGATGTTATATAAAGAGTGCCTTGACTTAAGTTTCAAAACCAGACATATTTCACAGAAAAGAAGGAATTCTAGAACAAGTAGTTTAAGATCATATTTTTCCTGTTTCCTTCATAAGTTAGAGGTCTTAGGCCTTGGGGAAAGAGCCAGAGCAAGTAATGCAAGGACACAAGACAACATTTTGTGCAGGTCAGAGAAGGGCAGCTCTGAAAGTGAAGCAACAGGACAGCCATAGGTGTGTCACCTGCAGCTCTTTTAGCTTTGTGCCCTTATTTCAAGGGAGTTGCATATGTGTACATGGACAAGACACAAGGAATTCTGTTTCAGGAGCACCCATGTGCAACTGAAATAAAGTTAAATTCACCCTTTTCCTAACCCAATACTACTACCCCTTTCTCACTGATCACCTTGCAAGGCTGTGGCTTGGTCTCTTCCTTGCCTTTCTGAAGTTGTCCCTCTACACCTTCTTCTCCAAGATCTAGTTAGCCATGGTCTAGCATGCTGCTGGTTTTGACTGCCTGCTGCAATGTCCTCTTCCTCGGGGGAACGGAAAGCTCTTGGGTTGTTCTGATGAACCATGTTATTAGGGTCCACCTAAAGCTAAGAGTAAGGGTTAATGAACAGGGGACCCAGTCAGGAAGTTACTGGTCTTACAGGACAATAGGAAACAGGTTCCAAGAGCTATAAAAGTCAGATTTACCTCATATCTTACAAAGTAAAAGGGAAGCCACAAGGCTAAGTCAACAACAACAACAACAACAACAACAACCACCACCACCACCACCACCACCTTTCCCAGGCACAGCAAGAACTTACCTTATAGCTTAGCCGTACCCCTTTGTGAAAGAGCCTCCTTTCCTTACTCCTAGATAGGAACACAAAGGTAACTCCACTAACATAGGGAGATGAAGGGGACTAGGCCTATAAGAAGTAAACAAACCATTGGAGGAGAAGCTGACACAGCATCTTCCCATTTGTAATCAGTAAAGCCTTTCCAAGCCTAATGAAATAAGAACAGAGCCCACAAAAGCTGTGCATGATGTTTGGGTCTAAAGGAGCACAGCATGGCAAAGTTTCTTTGGTCCTCAAAGAGGTAAGGGAGAAGGAAGGGTGAATCTCTCCCTTGGCTGAGATACGCTCAGCACAAGAACAAGAGAAGGGCAGAATAAAGAGTTTTTACTTCTTTGTAATATATAAACATATTTTATCATACTGTTTTCTAAGGTTTTCTTTCAGTCTTATTCTGTGCAATTGTCTACTGCAGTAACTGGAGTAGGTACTTTTTCCTCTCTTCCTAATAGCACTATTTCCCAGATCCTGTGAAAATACAGTCTTCTTTCTGGACTATCTGACCCTTGTACAGGCCCCCTTAGGTCCAACTAGCTCGTAGATTTTCACTAGCTTAAGTGTTTCTTAAGCTTATTCTAGCACTTTGTGAATTCCTCCAAGACTCTTTCACAACTCCAAGGACTATGACACATAACCAGAAAAACCCCCAGGCCTACAATGAAGAGGAGGCAAATGATTTTTTGCATTGCCTTCCATGTCCTAGGTGCTGGACAAAGAGAAAAGGCAGCTCTGAAAGAAAGGACTAAACCAAAGAAAGGCTTGTCTGATTTTTTTTTTTAACACAAATGTCAATTGTGTTCAAAAGAGCAAAATGGCTAATGTCTGTGAATGGCTGCCTGTTTGTCCACAGACCCACTGACTAAGAGACGGTCCAAAGTTGTATGCTTGTGGGTATGCTTTCTAAAAGTACTGAAAGCTTGATGAACTTCCTGTGGACATGGGCTGTTTTGATATTTATGATTATAATCATCACCTTAAAACAAAACAATGCTAAACCCTGGGTTAGAAATGAAACTGCACTGGTAAATCATGCATTTTCTCCTTGTCATATTTTAGAAGTAGCTAATTAAATGCAGACTGACTAAATGGCTAGCACCAGACCACAGTAAGCTCGCTTAGTTTCTGGGCTCTGCGATGTACGTGTTCAGCAATAAAATGCTTCTTTCCCTCCCAATCTGTCAAAGGCAAGGGCATCATGTTATAAGTTACCGCTGGGGGAGGTGGGGGTGGGCAAGGAATGGTGGCCCAGAAGCTGAGGTGGGCAAAGGCTTGATGATCCAGCTCATATGACCTAATAGACTGTGTCACTGCCTTTGGGAAATACAAGCCTCCTGACACATGCCCTTGGCTGGAAGGTCAGAATAGAAAAGACCAAGCTCAGGAAATGAAGCCCTCCAGCTGAGAAAAATAATCCAACCATGGATTGGCAAAAGCCTTATTTTTTCCCCCAACTTCTTTTTTTTTTTTTTAAATTTTCAGATTTGATGTGTTGCTGTAGTGCACTTCACATCTGATTAAATTAGTCACATTGCATTATGCCATATCAAATGTGACATGTTGCAATGGAATGTGAACAGCTTATAAAGATGCACTGGCATTGCAGAGCTGCTACCTGCTTCTGACTCATATCAGTACATTAGCAGCAGGTAAGGGAAGCATGCGAGGTCCAAATCCTTCCTTGTTATTGTCATGCTTTTGCAGCTGGACAGTAGTTTCTTGAATGGTTACTGAACTTTGCACCAAATTAGTAATCAGCTACTCCAGGAAACTCTTAATTGGCTCTCCTGCAAGCCCCCCACACCTGCGCATGATAATACAGACAGAAGTAGCTGATCAGGATTCAGCCCACTGTTTACAAGCATACTAAGTGTACTAACTAAAAGAAGACTAGCAAGATGCAGAGCATATAGATAATTGCAACCTACAGAGAAAAGGGTAGAGGCATCATGTTATTGCTTATGTACACACAGTGAGTATTATTCTTGTGGCTGCAGGAATCACGCCGTCAGGAAACTCTAAATTGTAGCTCACTGACTAAGCACCTCCTGTTAGTCTTTTATCAGTGCAGCTCTTGTGAGGCTCTGCAAGGAATTAAAGCTACTATGCCCATATAGAACACAGAGAAAGCATTAATACAACACTCCACCTTTTGGGGTGTAATTCCCCCCCCATGCATGGCAATGGGGATGGATGAATTAGAGAAAATCCTTGCTAATTTTATCTGGACTAGACTGCTACAAAAGCAGAGCCCTTTTTTTATTCATGGTGAACTTGATGTTTTATCTGGGATTCTTGTAGGATAGCTTGAAATAAACAAGAACAGTTTCGGGAATAAGGTCTGTTGAACTATCTATGTGCCAAAGAGCCTCTAGGTCATTGCTATTTTTCCTCCATGTTCCCTAGAAGTCAATACCAGTATCCAATATATAGCAAATGATTGAGCCCTCCTATGAAAGGACTACCTAAGCAGTTAGTAAAGCCATATGGTTGGGTAATCCACACTAAAGGACCAGAAAGGGGAAGTGTATAGTAGGCCAGAATATCTGTATTATTGTCTCCACACATAACCTGGACTAGAAGTTAAGAGAAGGCAGTCAAGTTAATTAAACCGTCTGGTACCCTCCTGGCTACACAGCTTATTCTATGCAACATATTTTTCATATGTATATAATGAAATATATTTTACAAACTATGGAGAGCTCACTTTGCATTACTCAACTGAGAGTATAAGTTTTTATAATTATAAATCACAACCTTTTCTCTTAACTGGTCCCAGAGGTCCCTGGCTCAGGAGTTTTGGGGAGCCATAGCATAGCAGAAAGCTCTCCCAACATGGACAAGCTTCCTGTAACCAAAGGAGTTTAACTAGATGGATGCAATGGGGACTTCCACAATCCAAGACCATGAGGTACTACATGGAGCTGACAAAGTAGGTTGGCATAGCTGGGAGGCTTCAGTAACTCAGTCTTGGTGAGTCTGGTTGTAATGCACATGCTCATTACCTTGTGTTCCCTGGGGAAGTCATGTCCTCTTCTGTGATTCTTTCACAGCATTCGTCTTTCTTGTCCTGGGAAGAGAATGGACAAGTTTTGACAACTTTTGTGGGGCATCTCTTACAGTGGAAGTTCTATTGCCTGGTGTATCTGGGCACTACTTTGTCAGATAAGGACACAGTTACAATATAGCTGTGAGAAGAATAGTGTGCAGGCTATAATAATGAAAGTTGTATTCAGTCTCTTCACCACAACTTATTTGATACTTATTTGACACAGATACGACACTGTCACATCCAAAAAATTTTCAATCCAAACCTGAAGCCAAATTCATATTCTGAATTTCCTGATGACATTGTTCAGGATTCTTTTTCTCCCAGTTTCCAGTGTTAACTGAGGCCAGGTATCCCTCATAAGGTGGGGGGCAGGGGGGAAGTCATGGTGCTTAATGAAAAATTTGTTGGACTAATTAAAATTTGAGTTTGGCTCAAGAGCATGGCTGTAGAGTTAAGAAGCAGCTAATATACCAGAGTGCCTAAACCCATAGACCTTACCTGGGAAAAACCCCAGCGCAGGGGTTCTCCAAGGAGCTGAGCCCACTTAATTCTACGACTTGCTCTCCTTTGAAAGCTTTATAGAAAAAGCTGTAGCTGACATGGGATATGTTTCTCTTTACTTCTCCCATTCCCTGCGATTGGCTAGTTTTGAATCTTTTCCAGTGTGTGGTCCAGAAAGGGAGGACCAGTCCCATTCATAGTTTGCCCTGGTTTCCCTTTTCTGTTTGTCTTTCTATGGTTCCTCTTTCTTCTCATTCAAATTCATACATATTCATCAGATGAAATGAATAGCAAAAGGCAACTGTGTTGTAATTAATGCACATATGTAAAACCAGTGCCTGCATAGCTGACCTTTCCATTTGTCTAAATTTGGCTGGGTATAAAAGAAACTGCCAACACAATTTTCCATTGGTAATGACGTGTTTATGACTGTACTGAACTGTAACACCTTCTATTTTCTAATGGCCAAACATAATAAGGAGGATGGTGGTCACCAAACCAGGTCTGGATCTGAGGTAACCCAGTGCAGTACATCTCCAGAGGTTCAAATCAGTTACAGGATAACTAAGTTGTGCTCTCAGTACTCCCTGGATTTAGCTGTTTGAGTTCTGGACTTTGAAAATTTGAAAGAAATGCATCAAACACTTGGTCACATACTTGCACCTGCAGCATGTCTGATGGGGAGCCAAGGGCTGATGGTAGAAGCAGGCTGACAGGGACATGTTCCCAAAAGCAAATCCTTGGAGAAGGAAAGAGATGTCTTATAACAGTGTTTGTGATTTTAGAAAATACAGTTATCAGCTCCCTGTGAAGGGCAAGGCCCAGTTTAAGGCTGATGACAAGGCAGCAATCTGGAGCTGCAGAGAACTGCTTCTGTAACCTGCTCCCTTGCTCAGACATGAGCTTCCTCCAAACCACACAGAGCTTGCACTGCAGCCGTGCATAGTACCAAAGGCACCACAAGCTGGAGAGTGTCTCTCAGGTTTGTCCTGAATTAGAAATGCTATTGTCTTCCTCCTAGGCCATGGAAGAACTCACTTACCATATGGCATCATCAAACCGGAGCACATCCCTACTTACCCCCTTACTGCGTCTATCCATGAATGGAGTAAGTCCTATATAACAACCTAGGCAGACCTTTCCTGAGGTTTAGGAGGTAAGATCGTACATGGGTGGACAACCTGGACTTTGGCTGGTCGTGACTCCACAGGAACCTGGCATTTGAGCAGCTGCAGTCTGGTTTGGGATTGCGGTAATTGACACCAGAGATGATGCTGGCTCCAATCCAGGCCAGGATCTGTGAGGAGCACAGCCGAGACACAGCCTCTGATTCTCCTGGCTCATGAGATGCATCCGTAGCCACTGGCTGGCCAGTAAAGATGGGGAAATTTGACACTGCACCAGCAGTAAAGCTAGGATTTTAACTGCCATTCAGCCATCTGATTTGTCTAGAGACCTGGTACGCGTATCTCAGCACTGGGGAAAATAGAGGAAATACAATTTAATACTGAATTTGCTGGAGTGGAAAAGCTGCAACACCGCTCTCCCTCTTCACCCACTTGGTTTAGCTCAATAAGCAAGGAGATTCCAAAGTGCTTCCAGAAACGCGCGCGTACATGTGGAAGTGACAGTCGCAGCGTGGCCATTGCCACAGCCGGAGCTGCATGAGTGTGTCCAGCCACCAGCAAACCTTGTGCTGCAGAGGCACGTACAGGAGGGCGCATCGGGGAGCAGAAGCCTCTGCCTTTGTAAGGAAGTGTGGGAGGTTTAAAAAACCCCTATGAATTAGGACTCCTATTGCTGCTATAAAAAGATAGGGGAATGAATGCTTGGTCATTCCTGAGCTGAGAGAGCATGGCTGCCGCTGGAGGGCTGGGCTGAATGGGGAGGAGGAGGAATTGTAATTAAGCCTAGCTAATGTGAGGCCACAAATTTAGGAGTGCAGGCATATTGGGCTTCCTACAGTCAAGAAGTAAAAGGGAGAGAGTGGCTCCTCCAGGAGCCGTTTCAAGCCCTCTGGGATGTGAATGGCCGTCTGGGGCTGCCCAGGGTCCATGCAGACCCCGCAGGCACCGTGCTGGTGACTCGGGCATCGCAGTTTGGGTGAATCCAGGCCTTTGGGCTCAGACACGCTAACAAGTTACTGCAGGGCAACAAGGGACTATTAGGAAATAAACTCAGTGAATTTATGCTTCAGAAAGGCACCCAGATGTCTCCCTGTGTACTGCTGGTGCTCATCTTTCTTGGAGCTGCCTGCTGTCTGACAACCCCCTGGGAGTCTCTTTAAGGACAAGTAAGGGGCAGCACCTGCTGTTTAGGGGCAAGAAAGCAGAGGCAAGGGGAGGTAAGGAGAGCGCAGGGCCGCAGGGTGGACCAGCAGCAGATTTAGGATTAATGATTGAGACTGACTCTTTGTTTATTCCTCTCCCTTAACTGGCAGAGGCTGTTCTCAATCTGTCATTCAAAGCAAAAGCAAGGCAGGTGGATGTTTTGTGAGTGGGGAAAGAAGATGCCTGAGGGATTACCTTCAGCTCCCTAGAGATGCCATTTGTGAAACAAGCACAGTTGAGCAGATGCTTTTCCTTGGTAGCCACCTACATCCAACCTGAGGAACACCCAGGAGTGCTCCCAAGCTCCCACAGCTGGGTGCTTGCCCCAGATGAGCCCACAGGACCCCTCATGCTCCAGCTCCCACAGGAAAGAAATCTGGGAGTGGATGAACCTAATCCTCATCATCTTGACAAGCACAAGTCCTCAGCATCTTGACACAGCCTCTTTCCTGAGGAAGACGGAGGAAAGGAAATCTGTCTCAGTGTTAAGTGGAGCCGCTCTATGCTGCCGCTGAAGCCCGGCAGCCCCTCACCTGTTATTTCACACTTCATACCCATGAAGCATGTAACAGCTTTGCTAGCAGATATTCAGCCAAAGTGTGAGGACGTTTTTCAGTTATTCACAGCTAGGCATCGAAACAGAGTGCAAGCTAATCTGCTAGCTACTGAATTTGCATATACACAAGCTTTAATATCAAGTGAGATGCACTTTGTGTGAACTCTGTAGCTCTTATACAACATTTTCAATTAATATCTGTTCACTGGTTTTAATAGATTTCTCCTATAATGTTTACAAGACTGTATGGACTCTCTCTTTTGACTAATTAACACATCTTTAAATTCATTTGACTAAAGCTTTTTGTTGTCTGGTGACTAATACTTTGATTTATCAGGCTTTAGATCCAACTATTTGGGGGGAGGAGTCATATGTTCATTAAAACATAATCCTTAATATTCTGTCCTCTCAAAGTAAGGCAATGTAGCAAGTCTTCCACTATGTCATTTGGTATTTTAAAAGCTGCCATTTTATCAGTGGTTTAATTTTAATGGTGCCATTTCACTCTATGTGGGGAAACAGGTATAACTAATTTTGTCAGAGTTGATGGTTCAGAGAACTATATTCACTCCAAGCCTGATTCTGCTTAAAAGAAATACACAGAACCATGAAAACTGGCATTGCCTTTGGAGAGCAGACCTCCCAGGAGACCGAGCACTGCTTTGTGATGAAAATGATCTTTGCCTGAAGCCTACAGGGAAAAAAAAAAAAAAAAAACAAACCAAAAACCAAACAGGAAAAAATCCTGTACCCTCTACCACAGCTTGTGTCACCAGAATTGCTGAAGAACTGGAGACCCAGTCTTCCATACTGGAAAAGCTACTCACAGCCTTTACAAAAACAATGGATTAGAAGCTGAGCCTTCAAAACAGAGCTCCCCACTGTCATAGTGAAAGAGGAAAACTATGCCTGGTTTTCCTCACATGGAGTCCTCAGTACTGACCACGCCTTTGATTTTCTCAAAGTGCACTTGTGTGTCCTTCTCGGAGTGCCTGCTTCTGGATTCATGTCATCGGCCATGGATGTCTGACTCTTTTTTAATTCCTCACTTCAGCATCTCTGTGGTATGTGAAAAGATTATCTAAAAGAATAGTCAATCAAAGTAGATAGCATAGATCTTTGTAAGAGGAGACCTTTGCTTTAAGAAGCAATAAAAACTTCATTTAAAAAAACACACAACCAGCATCTGATTTAGCAGCCTTTGAACTCAGCAGCCTGAGTGTGGAAGTTCACAGTATACAGCTATTTTTTCAGGTGGACACCACTGACACTTGAGGGTCATATTTTTCAGATTTTCTTTGCTATCATAACACTAAGAGATCTCTTTTTAAAAAAGGAAAAATAAAGCTGACTCTCTAGAGAGAGTGAAGAGGACAATCTGTCTCTTCTAATCCTTGTAGCTGCTTTTGAGTTCAAATCGTGCAAAATGGTGGACAGCATCTTCAAGGACAGATTTCATTATCAATATTCACTAGTGAGTATATCACTACTAGCTAAATTGAAATAGATCTGGAAAAAATCTGTTTTACAATGCACTAAGTGTTGCTCTTACAATGCATTAAGTATTAGAGCACTTACACATAAAGGTAAAAAAGCAACAACACACACTAGCTAACACTTTTTCATTATTTTATTTCTACAGTGAAATTTACCTCCCCACATGGAAAAATAAAGCAAATAGTAATATAGCTCCCTAAATATTTTCCATAATGACCTTATAATAAGCAAAGCTGGTGGCCTCATGTGTTATATAGTTCTATTAAAAAAAAAAATCCTGCTTATTAACTTGCCATACCCAGCCATTTTTGCTTAAGTTCTCAATACCAGGTGTCTACCCAAACTGACTCATTTTAAAAATCTTCACCAAATTTTTTCAGCTATTTTCTAAACTGCATTAGAAAACCAGTGAGGGTATTGTTCTTCCCAAATTTAAAATTCTGGTAGTCTTATCTTTGAAAGTTTCAAAGGCCTTATGCTTCAAAACAGGAATCTGATCTTTGGCAGGGTGTGACCTTTTCATTGCAGGTGATTTAACATGCAAACCCTTTGAAACATTGTGAAGCACCAAGCTTCTGAAGTGTTAGATTTTAGCAGCTTCATGTCTCAAGATCTGGTCCCCTCTAGGTATGGTTCAGCCAAAGATCAACCAGGATTTTCTTGAAGTTTGAAAAATTCCTGGCACGGATTTGTTGGGGTGGTGCAAAGACCCGATGCAAGTACTCGGGAGCTCTTTCCTCCCGTGTTCACAGTAGATTCCCAGAAAGGTGCTGGCAGCCTGCCTCAGTGATGGTTCTTCTCATGGGACCTTCGTTTTCCTGACCCATCAAGAATATCAGAGCACTCAGAGTTGTTGAGGACCCTAACAACAGCAGTCCTTTAAATAGATGCAGTGATTTGTACAATACATGTGTATATATTCACATATGCATGCACTGTATATAGAAGGGGCATATGTATTTTTTACACAAAGACACATTGATTGTTCAGAAAACTCAGATTCTTGATACCTCAAATTCAGGACTGGAAATTCTTGAATACTTCAGATCTTCCTTTCTGTCTGCATTTGCCATTCTTAAAACACAGACAATGGCCTTTCCTTATTTTATGTCAGTGTTGTGAAAATAAGTTCCTTACTGCATGAGGCCATCCAGTACTGCAGTGAGGAGTCCCATAAATACGTCCACAAGGAGATGAGGAATTCTGTCTTCTGAGCTGGATTTAAATGTTGTGAGGTACGCGGCCACACACCGAATAGCTCAAAGACAACACTGGTTAGTTTTTCGTTGTTTCAGGCACTGAGTCCAGCAAAGATCCCATGAAGAAGTAGAATTTGATCAGCTAACAGAGAATCTTATTTAAACATGATATTCATTCAAGGACAGTCTGAATTCTGGATTTGAGATCTTATGAGTGCTAGCTTATGCATTTTCTTTTGTATCTTGTACTTTGTAACATCCTTTTAATTTTGTTTCTGTGATACAATCTGAAGCATGAAGGATCACTTTGGCAATCAGGCACTGCCATTCATCTGTGCTGTAGGATTAATTTCATGTGTGTCTGCTGAAAACAAACCATGATGAGCACACTTCTTTTAAAGTGTGCCAGTGTAAAATGACATTTAACATAGAAGATATGTTCAATTAAAAAAAAAGTAATGAATCAGGGAAGAAATGAACAAAAGAAACAGTATGCCCAAGGAAGTACTAATTTAGACTAGCAGAGGGCTGAGAAGAGCTATTGAACAATTTCATTATCACATCCCTTTCAAAGAAGGAAGACTCCTGCTTTCCTATTTCACGATAATTGGATGAAGAAATGTGGGTGGGAGCACAATTCATTGCAGAATTTGATGAATTATTTACTAATTAAGGAGAGAAACAGGATAGTATGAGCTATATTACTTTGATATGAATGTTCCTTTTATTATATTATTTATACACATGCAATTGTTGCTTTTATTAACTAAGAGGTTAATCACTTGAATGGGATGCTTTGCATTCTTTACAATTACATACACCAGCAAATTGGCTAATTTTATGCGAAAAAAAATAACCTAGCAATTTTTCTAGTACTTATCTGTATGGTGCAGTTTAATAACATTTTTGCACTGTGTAAAATGAATAAACCAGCTGGTCTCATGTTTTGGCAGCAGCACTGCACATTGCAACATGGCACACGCAGGCTCAGGAGCCCTGGCTGGGATTTAGGCACACTGCAGAGGTGATGACACACAACTCCCCGAGGGCTGCAAGATGAACCTGATGACGTACTGTGTCTCCAGACAGGCTGTTTACAGGGCAGGCTTGAGGATGACTTCAAAGGTGGCTGCCTTGTTTTTTCTGCAGCTGGGAGGGCCATTTTGTTTTAAGGGTATTGTTTCTGTAGCAAACTGATGAGTGTCTAGACTGGATGAAATTAAAAACTTTCCTGCTGTAAGTGTTAAACCCTGGCAGTGCAGCAGACAGGGAGAACCCCTCCTGTACTCAGCCCTCGCATTTCTAGGGTTGAAGGACTCATCCTGGCTGCTGCTACAAAGCTTCAATGTCTCAGCATGTGGAGCACTGATGCCATGAAGTTGCCCATGAGCCTTTCGCCCCATACCATCAGCCCGACTGATGCTGCTAAGCCCTTTAATGGTAACTCCACTCTGCCGCTGCTCCCCAAAAAGCACGTCCAGGTCTTTGTGGAACTGGAGCTGTTCAGATAAGATCAAAATAATGGAACATGTGCCTGGAGGAAAAGGATTTTTTGTCTGGACTTCTCTTCATATCTAGATCACCTCACCAGAACTCCAGAGGAGCCCACAATGTAGCAGTCTATACCACTTACTTCATTATTTTTTTTTTTACATACATACAGATTGTTAAAAAAATACATATGGTCTCCAGACAGAAACACCTACCTCTATTTAAAATATATAAAAATACGAAAGAATCTCTGTTTAGATTCCTTATTCACATGCCCCACCCTTTCTTCCCTGATGCATATAAAGACATTGATATGTAAACTTCATTTGTTAGTCATTAGAAAAATAAGTAAAAATACATGGTTTGGGTTGATGTTGTAATAAGTTATTTAATGATTTCCACTGATTCAATGGAAAACTATATCTTATTGTTCACTAGAGATGGGGGATGGGAGGCTAACATACATTTTGGTTTAGATACGAATCATTTTGGGAACATTAATGGAATTTTTTTTCAATTGTAACCACATGGGGTTTTATTAAATTTTAAAATGAAAAAAAAAATGCAGATGGGGCAGCTCAGCCATCTAGCTCACTTTTCACATCTTCATAACACACCACAGTGCAGCCAAACCAAGCATTCATGACTGCAGCCCTGGGAAGGTCTGGGGAAAGCCTGAGCTCCACAGTGAAGGAGGCCATTCTCCACTGCCAGGAATAGACATTTTCTCATTTTATCAAATGTTTTCCTTCTCAAGAGAGCACAGGAGCGCTCTGGCCAGCGCAGTTGTTCTGTGTGAGTATCCTTCCTTTGACATATATTACTGGGGCACAGCTGAATATGACCCAGGAGCCCTCAATAGCTGAGTCCAGGAGAAAAACTGTTCTTAACTTGTCCAAGTCTGAGATGACTGAACTGCCCCACTGCTTGGCAGCTGTATTCTGAAGAAAGCACAGTTCAAACATAAATATCCAAAGTGCCCAGAACATGGAAATTAAGGGGTGAGGAAATAATAATGATAGTGGGAGAGAAGCACAGTCAGTGTTCTCAAGTTGTCCAAGGAAGAAAGCATCCCTACAGCATAGAAGCATGACTGAACTTCAAATTGTTATCAGGTTTGGCTGATAAAATTAACTTTCAGAGGAAATCTCTGCACTTGGAAAAAGTTGTTCCAAACAGACAAACAGAACACACACACAGACATAATAAATAAAGAAATTCTTGTGGAACAGTAGTGGAAAATCTTCCATTTTGTAATGTCAAAATGTGCTAAGGAAAAACATAAGTATAGTGTTGATTATATCAGGCACGTCTTTCATGGAGCTGCGGATGTGAAATTAAAAGAAGTTATTTGAGTTAATTTTCTTTTACCTTGCTAAAATGCTTTGTTTCAGAAAGATCACATGAAAAACTCTATCAAAACTGACATCTTTTTCTCAGACATTTGTTCATTAACAAATCTGTCTTCTTTTTTTTTAATGGAAAATCCATTAATCAAAACTTTTTTTACTTGCCCCTACTTTTCCGTTGTTGAAAAAATCAGTGCCCTACGCTAGGCTGGGAACCAGCCTTTCAGTGTGGAGATGCACGTGTGGGGTACAGGGACCCCCAGAGACCAGCAGTGTGGAGCAGGAGAGTCAGGGAGGTCTCGTCCCCTCAGGCTCCACTGCTGATATTGTGCACAAAGCTGCTGGTTTGGGGGCAGCAGCAGGCTGACCTTTCCTTCCCGGAGCCTCAGCATGTGGCATCACAGCATAGAGGCAGAAAGGAGGGGGGAGGAAACTGTTTATTTCAGATCTGCCCCCCAAATATGCACGGATTGTCCTAACAGTCCCATCCAACCATGTAGCACTCTGATTTTGAGAGCTTATTGGGTTCTAGGCATCCAGTTGCAGGCTTAATCTGTAAAGAAACGGAGCACTAAGCACTGCCACTAACTTGTAGCAAAGACAGAAAAAAAAGGGACCCAGTACTAGTGATTACCCAGCTTGCAGGAACATGCTGCACTACCTTTGCACTTAATTTTGCCTCCTCTTGAAAAGGGGCAAGGCAAATACCTTAATGGGATGAGGTACTCTAGTATCAGGAACACCAAGATGTCACAGTTTTCCAAGGGATGGACTCACACACTTTGAAGCCTGAGGATGCCATTTCATGCTTTTCCCTGTCTTTCTCAGCTTTAGGGGTCTTGCATTTGCCTGGGTGCTGTGCGAACGCTGCACTGGTCAAGTGAACCCATTGCGACGCTTTGGTATGGCTAGGCTAGCTATATCTGCACTGTTTAAAATGAAAATTTAATAACAGTCCATATGGTTATAATTAAATAAAAATCCATTTACATTTTAAAATGCACACGTTTTATTGAAAACAGCTTACATAAACACATCTGGAACACAACTTTAGATAAAAAGCATATGCAGGGTCTGATTCTGTTATTGCTTATGCTGGAGTAAGTAAAAAGTGACTCCATCAAAGTCAGTTCACAGGTGTAAGGCCAATGGGAGATCAGAATCTGACCTAGGGCCTTTCATTTCAACAAACAGAATATTGCCAAGTTTCACTTCAATCTTGCAACTTGGAAGAGAAGGGAACCAAAAGTTTATAGCCCATATGAAGAATTATTGTATTACGAATAACTGAAGTTTATAGAAAAATTGTTTCCAATGGTTAGACCTACGGTTCCACTCTTCACAAAAGCAGACGGAAAAGCAGGCACTGACCTCTCAGCTTCAGTAGGCTTTTATTGAGGAGTCTGTACTCTAGGCAATGTCCAGATTTCTTCCATGCTGTGTTGCAAGTAGTCCATCTTCCATTCTATCTTTCAGAGTTAAAAAGAAATGTTACTGCAAATATTTGTATCATATTTAATCAAGTGGACTCTTCAAGTACTTTGCAATCTATGGCATCTGTTTTGCCAGACAGTTTTCCATGGGCTTCACTTCTCTTTCAGGGATTTGGTCCATGCACAGATAAATGATATGTAGAGCTAAAATGCCTGAAGTTCTCTATAGAGAGGGCCTGAGTACTTGCAACATGTACTGAAATAAACAGGCAATACAATCTTTCAGCTCTGCTCAGAACAGGACCTCAGCAGTGACATGCAAATCAGACAGATGGGTTCACTAATTTGGAATAGCAGGTATCTTGGGGTTAAATGTATTCCCTTTTTAGCAGAATTCCAAAAAAGTGAACCAAAACATTATAGCAGGATGTTAAATGTTCAGTGTGTTGCATCATGGGACACAAAGCACATTCAAGACAAATACAGTCCTCCTTATTTTTATCATGTATATGTTCTGCATCCAGCAGGGCAGTAAATTAAAAACACTTCACTGAGGTAATGGTAGATAATTTATTCTGCTTTTACATACTGTTTTTAGCTTCCAGACATGGCAGGAATGGCTCTCCCTTTGCAGCCAACATTATCTCTTTTCCAGTGGAATTTGCCTCTCTACTGACCAGCAAAGGCTCAGGATCTGTAAGATACCAGATTTATAATTTCATAAGTAAGTAAAAATTAAAATGTTTTAATTCTGAGTGGGCTACATGCTTTTGTGTGTGTGTGTATGTTACTATGCTGAGACAGGCTCAGTCTGTATCATGTTGTGACCAACAGGACAAACGTGTACTTGCACACTTCATTTAATCCACTGCTATAATGCTATAATTTCTGGGACAGAATGTGGCAACCAGCTAGCAGTCCACTAATATATTATGAACACTAAAGAAAAACACTGTATCTCGTATTAAAAGCTCAGGGTGAATTTGAGGGTGGAAAGAATTAGTTACTCAGACTAGAATTTGGTTCTGAGACGAAAGCTACCACCTTCACCTTTTGAAGCATGCCATGGGATCCTTAATGACCACAAATGGTCGAGACCTCGGTTTTATGTCTCATCTCAGAGAGACAGAACAGCCTTTATAGATCTAGATGCAACTAACTGCTGGCAAAAGCTGAAACTTTTACATTTAATGAAGCTGAGGATCTAAGAGCAAATAGCAACTATTGAACTTGTTATGGACAAACCCAGAGTCTGATTAAGTCCATGGAGCATTCACTCAAAAAAAGCAGTCTGTTGTGGTTTACATGTCAACTCTCCTTCACTGTTAAAGATATCACTAAGTTCTCTGTGGTCTGTGGACACAAAAAAGGCATCTGCTCTGCATACCAGGACCAAAGACTGCACTTCCAGTGAAGCCTGTAGGCTGTGCTGGGAATGAACTCTTGTGGGACCAAGTACCTCAGCCGAATAGTCACCTCAGAGAAACATAGCTCAAAACAAGACATTTGGCCTTTGCAATGCAATCACCTTGATATTATCATTAACACAGCATAGCCTGCTCTAGGAGCCTTCCAGGACGGGAGGCGTAGCCTAGAATTTCCAAAGTGATGGATGATTTCTGAGAGCCCCTCTGCCAATGGAGTCACTTGGCTTTCCCCTGGGATTTTTCATGTTACAACAATAAGGTGTGTTATTTTAAACAGCTTTAGAGGGCAGGGCTGTATGGCAAGTCTGACAATGTACACAAATAATCTAGGGGAAGAAATAAGGCTGTATTTTTTAGGCTCATTTCCCCTAAAAAACATAGCATTAGCATCTCGCTCCGGGATTTTTGAGGGTATAATTCAGGGGTGGGGTTGGTATAATTTGAGGGGTTTCTTTTGGACTGGGCCTGGATGTGTTGAATTCAGACCCCCTAAGCTTGTGCAGTTTGCAGGCCACTCTACAGTTCTGTGATGGTTTTGTGCTTTGCAGTCATTTTCTGCTGCTCCGCTGCTAAGCTTTGCAATTAAATGGAATGTACAAACATTTCTCCTGGGTTTGACGGGAGCAGAGACCTGTCTGTGTGCTGAAGGTCATGTGAGAAGTTTCGGCAGGGTGCACTGTCTGAAGCGTCAGCCTCCTGACATCCCCCTTGCAACCCAGTGTGCTCATTCTAGATGTTTTTTGACCATGGTTTGGCTGCTCTCGGTGTTTATTTTGGAGCTGGAAACTATACCCAAAAGGAGAGCGGTGTTTTTACTGCCCAGTGGGAGGCTGAGCCTGCGAATTGGATCTGATCTGACTCACCACTGTAGGAGAGAAAACAAGCACATCCTGAGGCTCAGTCCAAGTGTGGAGTCCTTACCTAAACCCCCAGCCCCAGGGAACTCCAAAAGCTGGGGTTTGGCAATCCTTGAGTCTCTGAAGAGTTATCCAGAGACTTCTTCCCATGCAGCCAGGGTTTCAGTGAGGAGGCTTCCTATAGCAATAGGGGAAGATAAGGATTACTGGGATTTTGCATAATCGCATGTATTTTGAAGTAAGGTTTTTTGTAAGCAGAGTGTTCCCCTTCTGCTTTATGGTGTTTAAAGTACAGTTCTGGTTTATAATCCTTTTTAATTTTCCTAATGCATGAAAGCATACATTGGAGGATATATGGTGTATGCTGACTGATCTTACAGGTCATTTAAAAGGTAAGATACTAGGAATTATTCATATCTAAGTTACACCTATGTAAGGGCAAAATAACTCCAGTGGAAGACATTGATACTAACTTATAGCAAAGGAGCTACTTTGGGTTGTGTGTCTTGGCTGTTGGGCGCTCATGGGGTGGGGGGGGCAAAGTTTGAAAATCTCAGCCTTACCTTCTGTGCATGTCTGCCCTTTATGCCAGTGGCCTAAAAATAGTTACTCTGTCTTTGTTAAAGAAGCTTCACATCTACATATGAAAGTGACTATAAAATCCTTAAGTATATTGTTACTGTTGAGCACAGATAATGTTGACTTTGAAAGCAAAGCCATTCACTTTTCAACATTCAGAAAGATGATATTGGGAAAGTATTAAAATAGAGCTTAACTGGAGGTAACAAGCAAGCTATGAAGGGGGCTCCAAGGGAAGTGCTACACTTCCCCCTCTGTTACGGACAAAGGTGAATGAACGGAGCAGCAAGATTAGCAGGAAGTCGTATTTTGGTGCTGGAGACATAAGATAAAGACTCGTCTGAAAACAAAGCCTCTAGTCAGCAGGATGAATAAAATGCCAGGTTCCTTAAAAAAATAAGAGTTCCTAGCCATAAAAGAAAAAATCAAGCCTCTGATTTAATTGCAATATTTAGTCTTCTGCTCTCCTGAACATAGAAGCTCAGAAGTTACATGTCAGCAGGAAAGCTCTCCACCTATAATTAAAAGGGTAGGTTGGTTCCAAGATGTGATATGACAGTCATGTGTAATATTGTGTAATATTGCACAGGGGCTATTCTATCTTTCTAAAAGCCATACTGTATAGTACTGAACTAGTTTTGCTAGTCCCTCTGATGGATACAAAGTGCAAAGTGGTATCCATATGGCCCTATGGAAGTATAACATCACATTCTTCTAGCTTATACAAGTTTAATGGCACTGAATTAGCATGGGCTGCCCTTTGGTGCTAATTCTTTCTGCACTCAGGGGGTTAAAGGAGCTTCATACTATCCAGATGTTCAGTGGCTCCTGCAAATGAAAGATTAGCAATTTTTGCAACTGCTGCTCTTTCTTCTGCTCCCTTTTAAAAGCTGATATTTTCCTTAAGAACTTGCTTAGTATCTGAGTCAGAGGAATCTCTTCCCTGAGGTAAATCAATCAATAGGCTGCACAAGAAAAGGAACAAAATGTAGAGGAGGCAGGCCTGAGTTGTATTAATTTGTTTACAGGAATTGCCTTCCAGGGACCAATATATCCATCCCAAGGTTTCATTTTCCTCTGTGAAATAGGAATCAAACACAGCATTATTTCAGGGTATAAAAATAATAATAATAAAAAGGATCCCAAATTTTTTCTAAAAACGCCATCTTTTTTAGGGCTACTGAATAAGTGCCCCTTTTAATTTTTCAGATTAGACTATAGGTAAGTGATGCATGTATCAGAAATACAGCTATCTTAACTCCCACCTGCCACCAACAAGGCTTCCTGGAGAGAAATAGGAAAAGTAGCTAAAATGAATTCCAATAAATGAATGCCAGCTTAGTATCTACTAAGCCTGTCTTTTGTATACATGGGTTTGCTCAGGTTCCTGCTGTTGCAAGAGCTGTTCAAGCATGGAATAAGTAGAGTTCCAATGAGACAAAACCTTCTGCCTCAGCTGGCATTTAACAACCTGTTTTCCTGCTGCAGCTCAGCCAGAATTTTCTAGCCTTAACAGAATTGCTAGATTTCACATCTTGCTCTAATATGTACTTTTCCAGTGCTCATGTTATTGTACAAGAAGCAATGAATTTTCTGAAGCAGAAAGCAATGTCGGATGTGTGTTACTAGCACCATGACTGTGCTTCGTGAAACTTCCCTAGTGAAGCCATGCACTCAGCTGCTCTTGCCATTCTTCCTTGCCTTTTGTGGAGTCCAGAAATGTACTGTGCCTGAGAACAACCTCCTTCTAGTGTAGCTCCACCAGCTTCCATAAAAAAACTAGCTGGAGATACCAGCACCTTGTATTAGTAAAGCCAATTTGGGGGCATGCTGGTAATTAGTCATTTCAAGAAGGTACTGGCTTAAATTTATCACTACTTGAATTAATTGCTTATGAAATTTAATGGGCACTGATATGTTTGTTTGACATTTATTTTCAGGTCCCTGAGGGTGCTGCCAGCCTGCCTGTCCATGCCCAGCCTCCCCAGGGCTCCCCCGCCCCTGCTCCAAACAGTGAGGGTCCTAGACCTCATAATCTCTTATCTACAAGGGGCACAGAACAGTTTGGGAGCATTGAGTAGGGTAAAAGAGAGAAGAGGCACTTTGAGGAAAAGGGTTCTTCCACAGCAGAGGACACAGTTATGGTCTTCCAAGGATTTTGGCGTGGCCCATCAGAGATGCACCATCGCAGCCTGAGGCACACAGCTAGGCTGTAAATGTTTCAGGTCTAGCATGGACCATGTGCAGGGTGGGTCCTGGCACACACAGACCAATAGATCACACATGCACTTACCTGGTATTGCTCTGGAAGGGGAATTTATTGGCAGGGACACAGTTGTATGTTAAGAACTCAAGGCCATAGTGAAAATGAGCTGCAGAAAAGGGAAATAGGTAAAATGCCAGTCTTTTTGCAAAAATTCTCCAAACCGTACCAATTTCATGAAATACGAGATTTTTGTCCCTTGCCTATATGCTTACAGAGGCAGTAATCACACCATTCTTTTTCGCAACAGAATAAAGGATCTTGAAATCTGGGAATAGAGAGAAAGAGAGGGAGGGAGAGAAGGGGGGGAGGGGGATTCAAAACTAAATCCCAAGAATCTTACATCAGTTTCACCAGTGTGAGCATCTCAAGGGATGGAAGAGCTGATTCTCCAGGACTTCTTAACTCTCGTACCCTCCTAAACATCTTTGACATGTTAGTGGCCAGCTATGCTTATATATTTTGAAGAGATCCATAGATTTTTATTGTGATGTGGTCTGTTTAGCAACAAGTTTTATCACAGGCCAGATTTATAATCAGTCATGGTCCAGTTGCATACATTGGTCCCTTGTAAGCAAATGTTCGATTTTAAGTCTGGGAGGTACTCCATCCCCAATTAAACAAAAACAAAATCTCAGCAAGAAGAGTGCTAAACCTTAACATGTTACTTTCTTCTAGCATGAGAGAGCCTGAAAGCTGCTTTTGTAAACCTAGGACTTTGGGAAAGTGGAGGGAGCTCCACTGGCTGGTTAAGTCACTCCTGCCTCTTACCCTTCCAGCAGAAGCAGCCGTTTGTAGATGCAGCAGGAAAGAGTTACAGCAAAGGGTGCAAGGAGCAATGGAGAAAGTTAATGATCAGATCGAAGAATCCTACTCTTGAAAACTAATAGCATTACCTCTTGTTAGTAAGGCCTACAAACTCAATCAGAGCATAGCAAGTGGGAGAGTACACTACCTGGCACCACAACCTAATTCGGGAATTACAGTGATGAGAGGCAAGTATGCGGAGGGCACTGAATCAGCAGCGATGACAAACTCACCAGAGAGATTTTGCTGATCTATCAGATGAAAGCTGCTGTTGCCCAAGCAGCTAGGTCAAATTCAAGGCCCTGTGGGCTGTCCCCATTAGGGTGAGAAAATCATCATGATCTACTAATTTGGATATAGTTCCTTTTATTTTACAGAAATGCATGAAGCCTTGCTTCCCAGAGCATGGGCAGAGAACCAGACAACAGGAGCCTGTTTCACTTTTTACGACTCCTGGCTTCTTTTAGTCAGCATTCAGTCCCCAAACTCTCTCTCCAGGTAGCTGTTTTGTTTCAGGGCCACATTAGTAGTGCTCTTGCATCTGTCTTGTTTTACCTCACTGACTCTTCCCTCAGTTGCTCTGGTCTTTCTGCTGTTTCTCAGAGACACTGAATTATAGGCCCAGTGTATCAGCCCATAGTTTGCTGTGCCAGCCACCAGGGACATGGATTGTTTGTAGCTAATGTGTTTATGTGCAAATTTTGCTTATTTTTTTTGTTTTGGGGAATGGTCTTTTTCTGTCAGATCTCTGATATCACAAAAGGACACTTGTGGCTTTCTACAGCTATCTGAAAAGTAAGTGGAAGTCTAGTCCCGTGAACTGAAATTCAGTCCGTCTTGTGAAAATAGTCTAAAGCTCTGCATGTTCACTAAATCATTTGTTTCTGCCAGCTATCCGATGCAACAGGTCTTTTTACCCCAGTAGGACACATGTACTTGAACCTCAAGCCAGAGTCAAGGGATGACTTTATATCCACTGCTACCTTGCAGACTCCAAACGTGAATCAAGTATTTGCAAGAGCAAATGTCCTCTTTGAAAGTCCAGATGCTACATGAGCTTTATCCTATATAACAAGCCTGTGCAATTCAGAAAATATCTTGGGACAATCAAGTTCTACAAGGAAGCCATGGTCACTAGAAAACATCATAACTTCACCTCTTCCCCATTCCTTCTTTCCTTTGTACAATGAGAAACCATTTCGTCTTTCTGATGCTCTATCCCTATTTATATTTCCCTTCTGCCACTCAGCTCAGCCATAATCCCACAGCACACTATGTTCCTTGTGTCTAGCTGGCTTCCTTGAGCCTGGCTGGCCTTGGATCACACTGTCCAAGGCATCAAACGCCACCAGTGGACACCTCAGGGCTGGAACAGCGCCTCTGCCACATCACAGGAGTTACCATAATTTAAGCAATAAAAATGAGACTACCAGTAAGAGAAGTCACCTTGGCTGTCCAGCTTGTTCTCTCCTTGAACTCCAGTGGCTCCTTGGCTTTTGAAATAATGTAGCACAGAAAGCTGGTCTCCCAGGCACTGAATTTCTTCTGCTGGGCTCTAGCCAGCTGCTCTCTTTGCCTGCTTTCTCTCTTCATTGACAATTTATTGGCTGCCCTACACCTATTTTTTTTTTCCTCTTAAATTGTCTCTTTTCTGGGCAAACCTTATACTTGACTCACCTGGCAGTATATTTCCTCTGTACTTGAGCAAGAACATGTCAACTGCAAGGAAGAAAAAGAGCTGTCCCTCACTGAACCTGCCACAGTGCCACGGCCATGCCTGTTAACATCAAAATACAGCCTGCTTGGGAATGAAACTGCTCTTCCATTTCAGTGCTACCTCCTGCTTGTACCTTTATACCTGGATCATCTCAGAAAGCCCTGGAGGATAGTCTCAAACAACCCTGCCTCCCATTGCACCGATGGCCTCTCCTTGCAGTAGGCTCCGAGCTCAGTTTCCTTCTTCCCCCTTCCAGTTGCTATGCCCTGCGGATCCCATGGGTATTCATTTCTATGCTCAGCTTCAGAAAGCATGTTTAAAATCACTTTACATTTAAATTAGCTAAGGGCCGTAATGTTTGGATTATGACTAAAGAGCAAGGGTGTTGTAACTCTTTCCTATCCTTTGAAATTTAACATCTAGATTAAGGAAGGATGGAATTTTTCCCTCTCCAGCTCTGCCTTCATCCTTTCTCCCAGCAGGTCCTCATGTCTAGCACCAGCAGGAATAAACAGCCTGTCCATGCTTGGGACTAATCAGGACTGGCCACAGGATGTCACTATTACTCCACAAACATACGGAGAGTGAGGTATTTGTTTATAGAAGGGCAGGATCTGAGCCTTAATTGTCTACAGCTCGGTTTTTGCCAGCGTGCTCAGCCCTGGTGTGCTACTTCAGGAGACACGTCCTGACATTCCTCAACAGAGCCCCAATCCCGTGTAGAATTTGGCGATGTGCATTAAGACACAACTTGTGCATGCACGTGAGCGCCTGCACAGACTACCTTCAATTTGCCCTAAGTTTACACAGCCTTTGGATTTCCCCTTGGATATGGGATTCAAACGACCAAAGTCAGCCAAGGATTGCTTTGTTTCAAGCCAAAATCACATTAAGCCTCTGAGATTCAAATGGTTCCCTGCAAAACCTTAAATCAGCCCAGGTCCCCTCCAACTCAGTCTAGGCTCATAAAACTTACGGTAAAATTCAATTTCAAGTTCATAACAAAACTCAAAGGCAGGTTTCAGGTTCACTTTTGGATTTTGTTCTGAATGTTTGCCTAGCTCTGCTCAATGCAAGGTCACACAGACTGGATGGGGGAAAGGCTTTTTAAAATGTTTCCCTTCTCCAAAATAGAGATAAGCACAGGACTGTGAGCTGGTGCAACCATGGCGTGAAAATTAAATGAGCATCAGATAGAAATGTCCATTCAGGAGAAGTAAAACTTCAGAAGTGCGGACAGAAACCAGGCTAAGTAACAGGGTCAAAAGAAAACTTCCCTGTCCTGCAAAGCTGACTATCAACATGTCAGCCTAAGGACTCTTGTTCTCCTCTCCCTCTTGCCTCTTCAGCACCTTGTCCTTTCCTCCTTGTTGCCTGAGATGTATGAGCTGTTGTGCCTTAGCACTGATGTCTTGGGGAATCTCCAGCTCCCTTCCATGCCAGTAAATTTTACTATTCACATCTTGCTTACAAAACAGCCCAATTCACCAAAGTGTGTCCTCTGGTTACATATTATCCTTGATTTGCTAAATTCTGTGAACATATTCCATGTTTACACCTCACTATATTGAATTCAAAGGGTTTGTGGTTATTGGTACCAATTTTTTTTTTCCTGGAAAAGCATTATAAGGATGCCAATATTATTGGCAACTCAGAAAAAAACACACATATGTACAAATACTATTATGTTCTTAATTTGTGCCTCTTTTTGCAAAAACTTGGGTGATGGACTGATTCTCTTAAAACTTGGGAACTTTTTGGTAGTAATGGGCATAATTTTTACCCTTTGGATAAGGAGGTAGCTAAACTACCTATGATTACACAAGGTAATCATATCCTACTCCTCTATGAAATGGGAATGTTTTTCTCAGTATTGATTCAGGAATGCCTATTCTACACAGCTGGTGCTGTGACAGGTAACAGGCAGCAGGTGACTTGTGGAAAAGAGACTTCTACAGAAGATCAATTTGTGCAGACCTTTCTAAAAATACCCTACCTGGGCAGACTTTATGAAAGCTAGGAACATTATTTTGGGAACTGAACTTCACTGGTATGACCTTAGTGGGCTACGATCAGTTGGACAAAAGCTATTAGAAAAATAGAGAAGAGAATTTCTTTGGTTTCTGTGGAGCAGAAATATAAAAATCTGTAAAAGTGGAGAGTTTCCACCTTATCAGAGGTGGAGAGTTTCCACTACTCTTGTTTTGTGTTTGTCTTTTTCTGTAGTCTCAATGCCCTGTCACCAAGTCCCATGGGCTTTAGCAATAAACATCAGGCGTTGGCATTTGCTACATCTCACTGTTTAACTTGAAAGACTCTTGATTTGGACTTTGCCTGTTTACCTAATGCTCTTTGTGCTGTCTCCTGCCACCAAGAGATAGAAGGAAACATCATGCAGCTCGGAGACTTCCCTTCCAATTCCAGCTTCCAGCCAGAAACCAATGGACTAGAGAGGAGGCTACTACCTCTAGGGAGGAACTGCTGCTCCAGCCTGGCAGAATTCCAACTGTCCACCTGAATTTGACTGTGAGCAAGCTTCCTTTTCAACCTCCTCTCTTTCTGTTGCTTTGTATGTCTGCTTAGGCACATAAATTGAGCTATAAAAGTAGCTACAGCTACAGCAGGTTCAGAAACCTTGACCCAGACTGGTCCAAAACTACACAGGTAATGAGTTAAAGAAAGTGGCTGTTCGCATGTTTAATGATGTAGATACGAACCTTGTATTTTTCATGTTATTATGGCTACCATCAGCCTAGGAAAGAATTTGTAAGATAAAGCTGGCTGCCTGTGCTAGTTTCAGTTACACAGCAACAGCAGAAGTGGCATAGCTTGCCTAAAAAGCTGGGTGAAAAAATAGCTGGTAAATACCTACACTGAACTGTGTGCTCCCATGGCTGTATTGCTAACACCACTGGAGACAGCTAGCTTAAAGCTAGCTGGAATATATCTCATGATCTGACTTGTCATGTCCTCAGCCTACCTCTTCTTTGCTCCAGAGGCAGCCATCTACTTACAGATGCATACAAATAGCAGTTTCTGTCCCCCTCCCACCCCCAATACCAGTTCAGTGCTGAGAGAAGGAGAGGCTCCAGCCTCCACAGCACCCTTCCCAACACTCTCTTTAGTTCATGGCACATCCCTGCAGGGAGGCACATACCGTGTGCTGACCGCACAGCACACAACCTTTATTCTCTGTGCAGATATGGAAGGTCAAGGTCAGTCAGCAGGCAGCACAAAGAGGTTTCACACACAGGCCAGCCCATATTCCCATTGTTTCAGAAATTGATTTTTAGACATACCTGTGGTTTATTTAATAAGGAAGATCTATATCATGTCTCATTAGACAGCAACAAACAATTCTGAAGCCACTATCACAGGGAGTTACATCCGTGACGAGATGATGAGAACAGAGCATCATCAGTGTAATCCACAAGCCTGATAGACCAGGCTGCTCTATTTTTGTGTTTATCTCTCATTCTCTTATGCAAGTAGTTTTTGTAACAAGAGTCTTCATCTAAGGAACCTGGTCTCCAGCTCTGTAAGTTTTGCATTTAATACCACGTCCTTTATAGCTGAGCCGCAGCTCTCAGAGCAACAAAGACGTGTGGATGCATCCAGAAACTCCATTCCCTTTCTGTTTGTCCAGTTGCAGTCACGATTCCACCAGTTTAGATTAGACTCAGGAGTCATAATTTGCACAACTTACAGTTGTTGTTCTTACTCACATCACACAAAGAGCATAGTGTACATAAAGGTACATCGGTATATCAAGATGCTTCTGAGGCCTTATTCCTCCAGAGGTGAGCATGGCAGTTCAGGTTAGAAATCACTGTGCTGAAGCCAATTCGGTATAGCAGAGATATAAACAAAATTGGACTTGTACTCCTTCCTTAGCAATTGCTGAGTCTTAACTACTACACTGGATATTTTACATTGTGCCTTTAGACACATGCCATGATATTTGAGTTAAATGCCTGATTTCTTCTATTTTGGCTGTCTTAGACCTCTCTCTGTGCTTTACACCTTAAAATTGCCTTACAGATACTAATGTATGGCTGTATGCTTGTATCCTGATACTAGAGGTCAATGAGGAATAAGGACACCTGTCAAATATGGTATTATCTGCCTCATCTCTTTCAGCTTTGGGACTGGCAGAGCTGCTTTAAGGTATCACTAGAAAGCACAGCAAGATTTTTTAAAATCAGTCTGAATGCATACATGGTCAGAGTGCTTTCAGGTGGCACTTAAGCACATAAGCATTGAATCAATTTTCTTTGGTTTAGCCATTCAATTCACAGAACAGGTTAAAGACAAACATAATAATTTTACAATGTATCCACTAGATGGTAGCCTATCCTTATCCTTTCCATTTACCAATTACATCAAGTCATTTTATAGAATGACCAATGATCCATCTCAAGAAATCTCATTGTGTATATTTCTACTATCAAGGAGAACTTGCCCAGTGGATCCTAGCATGCGAGCAGGGAATGCAATTCAAAAATGATTTCTCCTTTTCAGAAACACATTTGCCCACTGTCCCAGTTCAGATCTGGTGGAGGTTTTACTGACCCACAGGAAGTATCCAAGCAGTATAACCTACATAATCCTGGCATCTGCAGTTACACTCTTGTCATTATTTCAAATTCAGAACAGTCCTTCACATTGGTCAACACAGTGGTTTTCCTACTTACACTAGTACCTAAAATTATGAAGTTTCTCATTTAAAACAGCTTTTTTTTAGAGCATGATTAGTCTTTTAGTAAAGGTCAGATTCTGTACAGAAAGTCTAAAAGGCTTTTCTGCATAACGTTTTTGAAAGAGATAATCAATAGTGGGTCAATGTATAAGTCTTCCTCTGAGCTTTCCTGAAAAAGATCAGGATAGTCATGAATTTTTGTGCCTCCTAAGCAAAATGCCCTTCTTTGATCCATTTTTCCCAATACAACTAAGAAAGAGAGAGAAAAAGGGAGATAAATACATTATTAAGTATCATCCCTCTTCACAATGGTATCTATGTACTGACAAAGAGAAATACAATCACCAAGGACTTTAAAGGAGAATTTAAAACAATAAAGATTACAGTATTTTGTACTGTGTGTGCCATAAACTGGCTGAATTAAAAGCATTGCCACACAGCAGTTTTTCTGCTGTGCATGCCTCTAATCTCTGTCCTCGCAGTGCTGCCAGGTAGGAGGTCGCAGAGAGCAGCAGGTGTTTGACAGACCTTTCACTTTAATGACGTTATATCAACATGCCACAAAATGTCACAGCTACCTCTAATTAGCTGCATAAGCATTTTCTACTCATATATATATATATGTATAAATATCTTCCCAGCAATCCCACTCCAAGCTGGTTCCACCAGCCCCTATGAGTGACTGCAGACGTCTCTGAAGATCAAGGCTCTCCAAGGCAGTTGACAGGTCTCAGATACTGGGGTTGAAGGTATTCAGGTGAAAACTTGGGACAGAAGACATCTCAGAGAGCCAGTGTGAGCCCTGACTTCTGTCCAGCACAGGGAGGTGACCATCAGCCATTAGAGTGTGGCACAGATTGCAGGCTATTCTTAGCCTTGAAAGCACCCTGACTAGATAAAAGGATATTTCTAGAGCTGTTGTGTCATGAATTTCTCTCCTAAAACTTTTTAAAAAAATAATAAAAATTAACAAAAGCCTAATTGGCAGGATTCCTATGTGCAGATCTGGAAGTACATTTACACCCTAAATTGTTTTTACTCAGCAACTGAAAATGCTTCCCTAGTTTCTGCATCTCATTTGTATGATACACGGCAGTTAATAGAACACTTAGGAGAGTTATTAAAAACGCTCATTCCATACCATCTTTGCCATTTTTATATTATACCAAGGGGAGTGAAGCTCGCTAATGCAATACTAAAGCCCTTCAGAGCTCTGACTACTTTACTTTTCTTGCTTGGTTCATGTACCATGAGTTCATAGAATGTGGTCTGAATGAAGAGAAGAGAAATATAATAAGGAAGGTCTCCTCTGGCTTACACTTGTGTTTGGTCATTCAGTCAAGATCAGGTAACAAGGAAGTTGACCAGAAGTGCATAGCATGTCCTTCTATATTCATCTGTAGGAAGGCAACTATGGTTGAATATTACAGATTAATGATAAAGTATTTGTGCATTACCTACTGTGGTGGGTTGACCTTGGCTGGCTGCCAGACGCCCACCCAGCCACTGTCTCACTCCTCCTCCTCAGCAAGACAGGGGAAGAAAATCAGATGAGAAGCTTGTGGGTCGAAAATAAGGACAGGGACAACAATTACTGTCCTGGGCAAAACAGACTCAACTTGGGAAAGATTAATTTAATTTCTTACCAATTAATAACAGAGTAGGATGGTGAGAAATAAAAAACAAAACTAAAACCACCTTCTTCCCCCCACCCCTCCTGCTTCCCAGGCTCAACTTCACTCCTGACTCTTATACATTCTCCTCTCCTCCAAGCAGTGCAAGGAATGGGGAATGGGGGTTGCAGTCAGTTCATAACGCTTTGCCTCTGCCACTCCTTCCTCCTCATGCCCTTGCCCTGCTCCAGCGTGGGGTCCCTCCCACAGGAGACAGTCCTTCATGAACTGCTCCAACATGGGTCTTTCCCACAGGCTGCAGTTCTTCAAGAACTGCTCCAGCGCGTGTCCTTTCCAGGGGGCACAGTCCTTCAGGAACAGACTGCTCCAGCATGGGTCCCCCATGGGCTGCAGTGCCTGCCAGAAAACCTCTTCCTGCATGGGCTCCTCTGTGCAGGCCACAGCTCCTGCCAGAAGCCTGCTCCAGCACAGGCTTTCCATGGGCTGCAGCCTCCTTCAGGGCATGTCTGCCTGCTCCAGCATGGGGTCCTCCACAGGCTGCATGGTGGATATCTCCGACACAGTCTTCCATGGGCTGCAGGGTGGATATCTCCAACATGGTCCTCCACGGGCTGCAGGGGGACATCCTGCTTCATCACGGTCTACTCCACGGGCTGCAGGGGAACCTCTGCTCCAGCGCCTGGAGCACCTCCTCCCCCTCCTTCTTCACTGACCTTGGTGTCTGCAGGGCTGTTTCTCTTACATTTTTTTCATTCCTCGCTCTCACAGCTGCTGCACAGTGTTTTTTCACCCTTTATTCAATACATTATCACAGAGGAGCCACCAGCATCACTGAGGGGCTCAGCTTTGGGCAGCAGCAGGTCTATCTTGGAGCCAGCTGGAACTGGCTCTGTCCAACGTGGAGGCGGCTCCTGGTCTCTTCTCACAGAAGCCAACCCTGCAGCCCCCTTGCTGCCAAAACCCTGCCACGTAAACCCAATATATTTACCTTCTCATCACATCAAATAAAATTCCACATCTTTCTACATTTAGGATAATTATAGAGTCACTTGCCCTGCTGGACTAAAAAGAACCCCTAGTTGTTCTCCTTCTCCTCTGCCTCTGATGCACAGACATTACAGGCCTTATTGCTACTCCTGGATAATTCACAGTCTGAAGGACTGTCTCCTTCATTTCCTACATCCCCTGCCAGGGATATCAAAATCCCAGAAGTGAATAAAATGGAGAAATGCAGCCAATTGCAAAATGTGCTCATCAGTTGTTAAATTTTAAGTGCTAATATCTGACACAAGAAAATGGAGGACCATGTAGTGTGATCTCAGGCATTTTGTACTGGCACATGAAGAATGCAGCTACACTGATTTTTAAGGAGAAGTCCCCAAGCAGCACTGTTGATCATTTAATGAAAAGTTCTGCTCAGAATTTAATTGCCTTTAAAAGAAAAATAGTTGAACACTATCCTGATTTTTAAAGAGAGGAAAAGAAAGTAGAGATTACACAGTCCCACAATAAGCATCAATCACACTCATGCTGCAGCTACAGCATTCTGTACACCCAGTTTTTGAAAGGATATGGCAGAGGCAGGAAACAAGATGAATAGGAGCCTGATGTGGTTTCTGTATGAAAGGAACCAAAGAGAATGGGACAGTTTAGCACAGAGAGGAGATGAATAGGAACAGGCAAACTGCTGTACTTAGAGTAGTATGTTATAAAGAAAGAAAATGAAATGCTCATGGTTATCATAAAGTACACTGAATTATTCTGAAAGGCTGGTAAAAGGAAGTACCTTCTACATACCCTGCAATTAGTCTTGTTGTATCAAGATAATATCAATGTAAATCCCTCGTATGATCCAAAAGAGGATGCTTCAGAGAGTCCAGCTCCTGATCTGAATCCAAACTTTACAGCTAGAATGAACTTGAACTTATCTGTTAAAAAGTATTAAGACTTGTCAGAGAGAGAATATAGGTCACAGAAACAAGTGTACACAAATGACATCTGTATTTCATGTTTATCTGCTTCTCTGCACCATACATGAAAGCCATAGCTCCCATTTAACATGACATCACTCATCAACGAAGTCTGAAAAGCAAATGGTATTTCAAAGGAAACCTTTGCCCTTGACAGTGGCAGTGGCTGCAGAGGCAGCTGTAAATGGTTAAGGACTTATTTGCCTAAGGAGGTCCTTAGGAGTAGAAGCTGTTCTTTAAATCTGTATCTTATTTCATCCAAAATAGTGTAGAAGGGTCAGCAAGGCCTCAATCCCAGTGCTTGTGCAAACTCTGATAAGTAGCAGGCAGCATTGTGCAGTGCAGTAGGGACAGCTGCACCCTCGTGCTCATTACATGCCATTGATCACACTATTAGGAACTCCCCAGAAGAACTCACATAAACAAAAATTTCCTCTTTGTTAGAACAGAAGGCCAGTCCCCCTTTCTCAGGTGATCTTTCACCCCGGTGTTGGTATGCCATCAGGACTGCACAAGAACAGCCTCCTACCAGAGCAAATTGCAAAAGATGGTGTGCAATCAATAATGGTTTGGGTTAGTGATAGCTACAGTGGGGCAAAAGCAAAACCCCACTACAGACAAGCCCCAGCTGAGATCTATGAGGCATTCAAAGTGGGCCAGGATGTTTTATTGGTAAGGCAGGTCAATCAACATGTAATTGATTTTAATTAGCACTCTGTTAAACTCTTCACATGCAGCCAGCTGTTAGCTGCATTACCAGCAGGTGAGTTTCATAAAAAAAAAAAATGTACAAAATACTTTCTTGCAACATGAAAACTTGAAAGTAAATGATTTTTATGCTGGTCCTTAGATGTAGAAGCTTTCACCAGTTGTTCATTAGTATGAAGGGCAAACATTCCAGTACCACTGGCACCTGTATTTTTAAGGTATCTTTTGATCCTTGGGGGGCTAATGATCATTAAGTAATGACATATAAACCCAAACCACATTGTGCTGGATAATCTTTCTGCAACCAGACAGTTACATCCACATAACACAGTGATGTGACTATTGATTACATTACAGGCTAAGCCACGGCTATTTAATTAATTTCTGTTCAGGTCTACTGGGTAATTTGCTGAGAAGCGCTCTGCAGGAAGCACTGTGGCAGCTGCTATATGTTGACTTCAGGACTGGTAACTCTGATAGTGACCAGCAGCTGTTCCCCAGGAGGTTGAGAGGATGCTAGAAAATGCAGGATCTCTGCAGGACTATAGGAGACATCTCACGTCTTGGTGCAGTCTGGGTTAGATTTGCTTATGGGCCAAATCAAGTTGAACGTCTGCTGTTAAGGTAGCTCTGGTTTCAGCACTCATATCTTCTGCCATAAGTGGTTCCTTTTGCCCTCACACTCCCTTTTTGTCTCCTTCTCCCTAGTTTTGACCATCTCTCATGCTTTCCTCACTTTCTGTTCCCACCACACGGTGGAAGTGCTATTCCATACAGCACCTTGTAATAATATACTTTCCCATATTACAGGCGAGGAGGTGATGCCCTAAAGTGAAGGTCCCTAAGCACGTGCAAGTACCTCAGCCCTACTGATTACAGCAAGATTTATAAACCAAATCCATTAAAAAATTCCCGCAAGGATTTAGAGCTGCAGCTACCAGTGCCAAAACCCCACATTTAGATCATCCAGTCACCACCTCTCAGCTCCTATCTCAAACCCTGTAGGATTTTTCTGTACAGAAGTATCTACATCTCCAGTTTTAATTTCATTAAGAGCCTTGAAGGGGTGCTCTCAAGCACGTGACTCTTGACAGAGCTGAGCAGGGTGGCACCAGTTTCATGCATCAGCCTGGCTGTTGCTCGTGGAGCAGGCATTTCTCCACAACTCTCCTCTTTGCGTGACTCAACACAAAAAACACTCTGAGTGCCAGCCAGCAAGCTGGACACTACATAAAGGCCACTCAAAGAGCAGCGTGGGTGGTGAGGACACTGTTTCCTGTGCTGTTTTTCCAAGGTGTTAGCTGTCAGGGGCATACAGAGAAGTAATCCCTTCCTCTGCCAGAGAAAACGTGGAAGCAGCCTTGAGACAAACCAATGATGGCAGAGGGAAGGCGGGCAGGAGTGGTCATTACCTCTTGGGGAAGCAGTCCCACTTAGTGTGGAGTAATTATGTACGAAACTGGTCTCAGAGACAAAGGAAATCCTAATCTTGAGGGTCCCTCAAGGAGGGATGGCCCCGAATGCAGGTCTTTCTTCCAGCAACCATCTCGCTAGTTGTGAATTTATGGAAAAGTGCATCCTGTGTGTATTGGGTTTCTGTGGCAAGGTTTTGGTAGTGGGGGGGGGGGGGGGGGCGGTACA
>JANZLQ010000029.1:3388005-3417188 GCA_026212715.1 Elanus axillaris | reverse complement strand
CAGCGCTGCAATAAAGGAGTGCCAACTTCTTAACTTCACATTGCTGTTAAGGAGTTTTATTCCGGATTTCGGTAACAAGGTGTGGAATACTTTTTGACAGCCACTGTCGCACAGGGTAACGTTTGTATATAGTAAATGGAGGCTTAGCAATTGCATATCATCCTCTACCCTGGAGAACCAAAAAAAGATGATTCCTGATGCACACAGATGGCTTTTTATCTTCAGGGCAATACCAAACAACTCTCTTTGCACCAGCCTCTGATGCTGTTAATGTTCATAATTACTATATGTTTTCATAACAGCATATTAAGTTTTTTTCTTCTTTATGAGCATTTTCATTGCCTTTGTTTAATTCCTAAAATGAACCCAAGTTCATTTTAGTTTGCTGCCACACTTTCTTAACTTTTCTTCACACTTGTAGTTACCAGTGAGTTGCTTTATTTTAAGCTAGGGCAAATGTCTGCTGAACAGTACCTCCTCCCTGCAAAGCTAGAAGGGCCAGAGCTTTGCAGGTTGTAAGCGTGGTGTTTCACTTGCCGGGGTCAGGCACTCAGCAGCAGGTTAAATATCCTGTATAATCAAGGCTGGGCGATGGGTGTCCAAAGATTATATCTGCACAAAAGGTTGTTTGTTCTCAGAACATTTACCTGTTGGTGTCTAGACTACTTTGTTTATAAAAAGAAGGCTAAAGAGTGAAAATAATCTCTCCCTTCTGAGGCATCTAGATGGAGAATGAATTTATCTCATTTTCTTTGCACCACCAAGACGTACCCGGTGGTGTATCACACATACCATGCATGCACCTTGTGAAAGCCTCAAGAGTAATGCAAGCCCAGGAGCTTACATATGAAAGCAGCGGGAGCATTCAGAAAGACAATGTTTCAGCCTATCAGTCTTGATAAAGGCCCAGATGGGTAAAAATGTCAGCTTTATGTGTGTTCCAGCCACTCTCAATCAATCTACTTTCCTATGTAGGTTACTGAGTGTGTCTTCCCCAAAGCCTTGAAGGCTTTAAATCTTGTGCCCAGAGTGATGCCATTATTTTCATGATAAAATTGATCCAGGCAGACATCAGCTTTCATTTTCATGGTACCAGACTGGTGGGATTGTACTTTTCAGCTCAATGGTTCTAGAAATTCACATTGCAGTGGTGATGTATTAAACTGATTCTCCTTTGCTTTATATATCACTAACGCTGCACAGAAGTGGTTTTTATTTTTTTCCTTTCTTCCCACATTTGGTATGATGTAACTGAATTGCTCAAAACCAAGGGAATTTAATAATCTTTCCACAAGGTCTTAGAGTGAGTGCAATTAGTGTATTATAATTCAACCACTGTATTATTAAATGCACAGAAAAGGATTCAATGATAAAGGGAGAAAAATAACATTTTAAGGCCTGATGTGTAGCATGCCTTCCCTGTTTTCTTGTCCTTTCCCACATCTGGTTCTGTCCCTTTTTTTTCTCTTGGAAGTTTTACCTCCACTCCTATAGCCTCTACTGCCATTATATACTGTTTTTATAACTCATGTCATAAATGATTTTTTGTCTCCTTCACATCTTTTCCCACTTCTCTCCAAACACTCCTCATCAACTCCCACCTCTTGTTCATCCCAAGCAGACTTTATCTGGCAAGTTGTCCTATCCTTGGACTCTTCACCACCAGTACCTTGCCAAATTCTCATATGGTAGCACAACTCTGGGCATCACAAAAGTGAACTACAGGACAAAATCACTGTCTTTACTATGCAAGAGAAAATAGAAGAAAATCTGCAAGCAGGTATCAACGTCTGTTCAAGGGAGCAGACACGAGGTTCAAGTACAGCATTGTCCAGTTAGGTGATGGTTCTCGTAGTGTGAGGGGTCCTTGGCAGTCAAGCAGCATGCTGGGGTGGGAAAGGCAGAAAGCTGCTGTCAACACCATCACACGTCTCAAAAACCCTGGGGATTTTCAGGCCACCGGCCAGTTTTGGTTTATACCCATCTTCTTGTTAGACATTGAAATAACCTTTTCTGTGACATACTCTGAACTTGAGGAATTTACCCACAGATTTAAACCTTCACTGATCCATAGGGAGTTGGTCAATGAGTGGTGTCTTTCTGTCACTGACAATTCCATTCTATTTTACAGAGATTCCTTCTCAGAAAATAACTGCAAAATTAAACACATTTTAAGGTTTTTAAACTTTTCTTGATGATTTTATAGGCATAAACACATGACTCCATATTTATATGCGAGTATCATAGCATCTCTATGCATCCATGATACCTAAAATTGATGTTTGTTGCAGAGAGAATATCATTGTCATGAAATCCTTGAGGCATTGAAAACATTTCCAGGGGATGCCTTCTGGTTTCTGTAGAACCCTGCTGCTTCCATCTCTATCAAAGTCTGTGACAATTCTCCTGAGGATTTGCTTCTGTAGAAACACAGGTGTTAATTCTCAGCAACTCTGCATGTCCAACCCACTGTGAAAATTACAGAAACTCAGAGCTGTTCTAATTTATTCGGTGCTTCCCACTGCCTCTGAGGGAGCAGCTCTCCAGCTTTGTCCCATTTCTTCTCCCTGTTTCTTTCCCTCTCTTGGACTTAGAAGGGAGATAGAAGTCATAATGCTGCATATGCTGCATATCTACCAAAAGCAGGGAGTCCTTGGGTGCAATAGCTACATCCTACTGTGAAGATCCACTGCCACCAAAGCCCCTTAACCTAAGCAAGTTAATACAAAGATTCTCCAAAGCAGCAGATTCTCAAATTCATCTTCAAGCAACTTCTCAATAGAAACAATTGTTCAAGCAGCTCATGGAAGTGGGAGTAAATGTTAATGTTCAACTCTAAAAGTGTAAGATGGAAAATTCCTTTCCTTACTAAGCGATGTTTTAGCTATTCATGCAGACCTTTTATGCTTACCTGAAACAGGGCAGAAGATTAGACTTTTACATACATTTCCCATTTCACTAGCCTTGTACTGGAGTTTCATAGCTGAACTTCTCCAGTATAAGTCCATAATTTAAATATCAAAACAAATCAAGCTTCCCTTCCCAGGGTCACAGAATGCCTTGAAGTCTAGATCCAAACCCAAACTGCCCCAAAGTTCTGAGAAGTTCAAATGTGGCTGCATTAATGACTAAAAGTGGACTTTTTCTCATTTAACTCCATAAGGTAGGTGCCTACTTAGGTCCTATCTAACACATGGAATTATTCGACTGGGAAGCCATCATATCAGGGGTGTGGAGAGTTTTATCTATCATACCTGAAGTGAGTCCATTGATACTTGCAGCTTTTCAGGCTATTCTGGATTAATATTGTTCAAAATAAGGACTCTCAGCTAATTTATTGGTAGGAATATTCTGATTAGTCCTATACCAGTCCTGACTCTATGCCGATGGCTTCAACACCCACACCCTTCCCATCTTCTAGCCTCTCTACCTTCACTTCACTTCTAAACTATCAATCTTCCTTCTCCTAGTCCTTTTTTTCATTGTATTTCCCTTCAAAATTCTCTCTTCTTTCCTTTTTCTTGTCTTTCTTAACCTATTAAGAAAGAAATTGACTAATGTGACATTTACTACTGCTGTGACATATATCTTCATGGTAGACCACATCCCTTCCCAATATTGTATCTGGATTGTTTTGATAGATTTATGGCACAGGCTATATTCCACTGTCTGTGCAGCATAGCACAACAAGGCCTGATTTTTCATAAAGGTGGCCCTTATGAATTATGAGTACTTATTACTCATTATTAACACTAGAGCATCTATTCTCACTAACATCTTGATCCAAAGATCACTGAAGCTAGAGGAAGGACTCCTGCTGATGTGAATGGTCCTTACATTAGATCTGGGCACTGTGGTTGATATAGCCCAAAATGAGAAAATGAGAACTCAACAGCTGGGAAGCCAATGCACACTAAATCAAATCTTTTGAGGATGAGTCATCACTATACTCAGCTCTGCTCAGTGACATTTAATAATAGTGTTACAGATTTCCCAAAGTAGCCTTTTATATCTGCATAAAAATGTAAAGAAGCAAATACTGAATCAGCTTGTTGTATAATGAAGAGGGTAGAATTGTGCAGCTTTTACCACTGTGATTCTTTTATCTCCTTTCAACTTCAACATTCAGAGTTGGTGCTTTTGAAATAGAAAGCAGTTTTCTTAAGGGATAACAACACTGCAGGGCTTGGAATTACACAACTGAATAAGAATATTGAGAAGGCTGTATACATCTCCCAGTCAAACACTTCCAAGTAACCATCACTGGTAACTGAACATAGTCCCCCAGCCCACCCTGATGTGAATATGGTTTTCAGAAAGTACTGGCTCATGCAGCACTGTTGCAATAAAAATATTTATTTATAGACTTTTAATACTTTCTCTGCCACAGTTCTGACTTCATTATCATGCTCCACGAGGGCATTATTTGCTTATGGAGAAAGTACAGAAATATGAGGGGAAACAACCCATTTTAAAAAAAAAGTCTATTTGATTTCATCACTTTGTACTCATTACTTTGTGCCTTTCCAAAGGATGATGTAAAGCATCAAAACACAGTTGTCCAATACATCCTGCAAGTTCTAGGAAATCAGATGAGCTGGTAAGTGATAACTTCTCCCAAAACCTGCTTGCTGCTGGAAGAGAAGTGGTGCTGAATTCCCTGAGGTCACCTCCAGTGGGAGTTGGAGCTCATTTGGCATTTTGCTTGTTTTGTGTTGGCCATTGTACACAGGAGGTCTCTCTGCCTGATCAAGCACTGAGAAAAAAAGACCTCGGAAAGGCTGTCAGGTCTTTTGTATGGGAGAGAGCCCAAAAGTAAGATTTAAAAAAAATGACAATACAGGAAAAAGAACATGAGGTGGATGGCACAGCGTGGGGAGAGATTTGTAGTGATGGAGTCAAAAGGACTCCACACTTAAAATAGCAGTTAGACAAAAATCCACACTGAAGCACAGTCTAACTAGTTAATATGAGACTAACTAGATCACTACAGACAAAGTGGTCACTAGGTCATTGTAAATGTATCACTGACTGTTAAGAAATATTAGACTTCCAAAAGCTAGGAAGGATGAGGTGAAATGCCTGGTTTAAAATGAAAGTATCCCTATATTTGCACCTACGATTTAGGGCCGTAAAGATGATCAGTGAGACATTGTAACGCTATGATACAAAGGAGACTCAGTCAACAAGTTGATTTGTTCTTTAAAGTACGGGAGAATATAAGATTAAATAATCATCTTAGAAATAACTTGGGACATGGCTTGGAATTCCACGCACATTTGGGGTACAGAGTTATAATTTTCCACAACCCGCTGAGGAAGGGAGATTAACAAATCTGTGAAGGCGTACAATGACCAGATGCTCCTACATAAACATGCTACATCTCTGAGTCAGTAGCAACACAAGGACTAATTTCCAGACATGGGAAACAACTTCTCCTCAGAGCAGCTAGTCTGAGCATTTGCAGGAAGAGGAATAAATTGTAGTTTTACTTGGGTTTAAGTAGGACTTCAAAAAAGTTCAAGATGCAATCGTGACCCTATAATTGTGACCATAACACATTCAAAGTCAGTGTCTTTTCCTTTCAGAGGAAAAATTTTTACAAAGTCATACTAAGTAACATTTTATTTTTAAAAGTAGAGCTACATAAAAATGAGGAAATAATTTAAAGCAAAATAAAGGGAGCTGCTAAAATAGATAAAATGCTTTTTGCTGTTGCGGAGGCTGTCTAAAGACTCCACATCAGAAGCTCAGGTTAAAGATACACTACTCAAAAAGATCCAAACATGCCAGTATTGATAAATGTTAGAATAAAGGAGAGACTATTATGAGTAAAAAGGCATTTGTGAAAAAAGAGAAATTCATGCATAGCTGAGGAAATAGACAAGAATGCGAACTTTTAAATATAAAGTATGCATCTAAATAGGCCTGCTATAATATAAAATACACTAATGCAAGACAAGAAAGACTGAGGAGCATCTACCTCTATAGCAAGCAGAAAGCCTACAAGAAAGTTCATGGGATCAAAAATCATCAGACAAGCACATCGCAAAAAGCTAGCCAACTTATTTGTATTAGCATGCACATCAGAAGCCAGAGAGTTTTCACACCAAAATAACCCTACATGGGGTGAATGAGCTTGAAAGATATATTGCAAAAAGGTGTCGGTGAAGATGTTTTAGAGAAAATTAATGATTCAAATCGTAACAAATCAGGAGGTAGGATTATTTTTTTTTTTACCCAAAACCCCCAAAAGAACTCAAATATGAAGTTGACCACAACTAATTTTGAACAATAGCTTATCCAACAGTCCTGTTTCGTAACACAGGAGTGAAAAATGGCAGCTATGACACTAGTCTTCAGGAAAGCCTTTCAGGGGTGATTCTGAGAACTACAGACCAGTAAACGTGACTTCTGCACCAGGAAAATGCTTAAAGCTATAATAAAGACTTGGCAGACACAGAAATAAATAAATCTGGGGAAAACTCAAGACCTACTAGTCCTTTTGAATCTATTTTGAAGAAGTCAGTGAGCGTACCTGTAAGTGGCATTCAGTTCGCTTAGTAGGGTTTATTGGTGGCTACAGAGCATGATGAAACTTCCAGCTCACAAATCCACTAGGCTTTCAGTTGATGGAAGATGGATGTCTTTTCTGGTTTTATAGGGCAGCTCATGATGATGATTTCCCAAGGATCTCGGCTATATCTCTGTCTCCACCAAAGCAAATGGGAGTCCTGTTAGGAGCAGGGTGAGGCTGGGATCTTTTAAGTTTTGCCTATGCATTTGCAGTGGTACATCTCTCCTCCCCTTGTAGTTCTTCTGTGTGCACTTTATTTATTATCTTTCTTGTCTTCATTTTAATGAGTTATTTTTATTTGAATTCTATTTTTCAGTTGCTTATCACCCCAAGTGCCTCTGCAGGAGAGTGGGGCATACTGTGCCCTTTATAAATTAAGTATTAATTACATGATTAATTATTATTATGTTCAGTTCCCTGCAAGGTTTTATACAAAGACAGTTAAAATGCATATATTCTCTAAGGTACGTCTGTAGAGTGATTATGGACTTCATGCTTATACAAAGCTATTGATTTCTCTCATATACTCCAGTTTATAATACCATGTTCTGTTCCAAATAGACACAATTTTAATATGTTCTTCCTCTTTATGATCAAGTTTTGTATAAAATTTTATGGAAAGGGAGAAAAGAAAGCTGCATAATTTCTCACACATAGGCAGACATTTGTTTCCTGAAAAAAACCTGTTCCTTTGGGAAGCAGGGAAATTGTACTTAACCTTTGTTTTCATTAGCTACTCTATATTGCCATTTTGCTTCCACTCAATGCAATGATGACATTAATGAACCTTGCAGGCAGTGAAAGGATTTGCACTCATAGGTGAACTCATAAAAAACCTTGCAGGTATTTTTAAGCAAGGTCTGCTTTGGCTGTGTTTGCCACCTCAACAGCAGCCTTGGGCCATTGGGAGTTTACACTCTGTAATTTATTTCAGAGGTGCCTGTGAACCCTTTCGGATTTCTGTGCCTCGCAGTTTTCCTTCAGAAGCTGAAGAGCAGTGCCTGCATGTTGGAGGGTAAGTACAGCCCTCTCTGGGCTTGGGGACACCCCATGCTTGCCCCACCGCTGGGGGTTCACAGCATTCAAAGGGAGGAAACTCGCTCCAAACATTTTTTCCCATTCAGTAAAGCTATGAAGGCGGACGCTCATGAAACCCCCCTATGGCATTTTAGAAGCCATATTAAAACCTTCTGCTGCCTCTCCTGTAGTCCATGGCTATGGGCAGGTGACAACGAAGTGATGCACAAGCATGTTGTGGAAAACACTTGCACTGTCATTTTCGTTTTCACACTAGTTCTTTTCTTTTTAAAGATATTGTACAACCTTTGGTTGTGCGGCAACCACCTTTGATTAAATCAGTCATTTTATCGCAAGTCACGTAAGTAACTGTCTTCAGTTACTTACATATGTTTACATGCAAAATAATAAATTATTATATTAATATCTATGTGTGGTGAGGCCAGTACTGTCTGTCTGAGTTTTTCTACTGGGCCCAGGGATCAATACCTACCTCTGATCAGGTTCAGACTATAGATTTTGTGCAGAATCTAGATATTGATGCCAGAGCTGTGTATTTACATCTTAAGACTATTTCTCTCTTGAATATCAAGCTAGAGAAAGTGGTTGTCTATGCCTATGCCTGCACTCCCACTGAGAAATGTTAGAAGTAAGGGAGACAAGGCTGTCCTTTCATCCTAACAGCAGGGCTAACCACTGTTAGGCGTCAGCCAGTGCCGAAATGTGGTATGGCGGGTAAGTAAGAGCAACCCTCCATAAAACGATGAACTAACACAATCTAGCTGTCACCACTGAGTTTGAAGTCCCATTAGAGAGACAGAAAAACACTGCTAGAAAGCAACTAAGTCATATTTTAGGTACTCAGCGGACCAAGTAAGTAACCATCGCCTGGAGGAAACATCTTCAGCTGACCTACTTGTGCAACAGGAACTGGAGTCGTGGTCTGGACTCGTGCAAGGCGCCAGGGTAAAAGCAAAACTTCTTTGCAAGCAGCTTTAACATGCGAATGTGCATGCTGCTGGAGGGGGATGCCTTCAGTCCACAGGTCACTTTGTCCAGCAGAGCCGGTGCAGGGAAGGAGGTGTTGTTGCAGGAGAGGTGAGTACTGGGCTCGGGGGGCCAAGGCAGCTGCCCTCGCTTGTCTCCAGTGCCTGGATTTGAGGCACTCTCCCATTACACATCCCACAGTAGGACATGAAGCACTATCCCAAAACACGCAGCGTGCACTGAACGCAGTCGCTGGAGGCAGAAAGTGGCAGGAGAGGAAAGGCATTGCAGGCCTCACAACGAGGGAGCAGCGCCCATGGAGGACTGCAGCCATAAGTGACAGCAGCAATACCTCCACTGCCCTTCTCTGGGGCTGAAGAGATCATCCTCAGCTCTCAAAGCTCAGTCCTGAGGGCCCTGAGCCAGCCCAGACACCCTGCCCAGCCCTGCCCCTCATGCCAGGGCATTGCTGTAGCTTGGCAGCTCGGCCACGTACTGGCTCATGCCACCACCTCAGCGGCACACCCAGGAACAGCCGCGGCCAACGGTAAGTAGCAGTTGTAAAGCAGGAACGTTCACAGGCTCAAACTTTAAGCTCTGTCCCTAAAATGAATTGGAAGCATCTGGCTGTTTTGCTGTCGGTGGGTAATGATGCAGCCTCGTCGCAAGCCCAGATGTGATTCTACATTCCTGCAGCTGTTCTGGTGGGAGTTTCAACACCCAAAACATCTGCTACTGGGAATCAGAGGCACGATACTTACATGATCTTTTAGGGCTGTTATTTTTGTATGTTTGCGATTTTGTTTTTTCCTTTCCTTCAGAAAATACATTTTATTCATGTAACATCATGTTCCATTTGTCCAGCAGTGACCGGTCCCCCAGCGAGAGGGGATCCCCATGTAAAGTTGTGCTATGCATCTGCAGCACCAGGCATGAAAAGCAGCAGATTCAGGGTGTCGCAGATGAGGTTTATGGGGGTTGACACTTCAGAACATTATGGTCTGTCATGTAAATATATATGTAGGGAGCTGCTAAAATGAAGTCATTACTGTCTACTGCATAAATATGTATTTAGACCATCTTAATAATACAGAAATGCCCATCTATCAGGTAATTACATATTTAAACTGTGGGAGAAAAGGCTGTTTTGACATCCAGTAGTTACTTACATGTGTTAAAAAAATAAATCATCAGGGCAAAAGGAGATGAGAAGACCATACCATGACTTTACAAGGAAAGTAAAGAGAAGATGAAAGCGTGCAGGAGAAAGTGAACTCTGGGCTGTGGGGAGGTGGTAAAGCCTTATAATGCCCAGACTGACCTACTGAATTTTGTAGGGGGGGAAAACGCAATCCGGCTGGGACCTCTAAATACCAGGATTAATCCTGAAGTGAAAGTTCATGATTATATTACTCAAACCCATTAGAAACAGATTTTCTAATGGAAATGCTGACTTTGCACTGTAACACAAGCAGTCGATATTATAATTTCTTATTTCCTGTTACCATGGACAGTTAATACACTGAAAAGAAATAGAGGACTTGGAAAATTTATACAGGAGACAGCATCATGCCATTTGTTACCACGCTGTTAATTACACTTTGGTTCCTACTGCACAACTCGGCACAGGCTCTCCAGCCCCCTGCATCTGGAAGCCATCCCCTGCCTTCCTGCTTCGGGAAGTTAATCCTAGACCTTTTAGGTGCTGCAGAGGACATGTTACCCCACCAAGTCTTCTGCGTGCTGATCAAGTCCCAAACACCCATGAAAGTGATAATCATTGTGCCTCTGGTCCCCATGTTACCGTATAGAAGTGAGGTGCCAGGAGGCCATGGTGATGGTCACTGGGCTGGTGGGAGGGTTGATCCGCATGGGACCCTTAGGCAGCACCATGGGGGAGAGGGGGAAAAGCCAGAGCAGGTGGTAAGAGAAGTTGGGGACATCAAGGACAAGGTGGTAGGGGCATCAAGAAAATGGGAGAGAAAAGGCAGGGAATGAGAAGATGGGAAAGGTAGGTCAGAAAAGGAAGGCAGGCAGCCTGGAGAAACTGCTGCCCTCAGCAACATTGCCTTATTCAGGCACTGCGTGGTGGGGCTGCCTGGAGAAGAGCTGCTTCTGGACAGGGTAAAGACTCCTGGGACAAACTGGGAAGCCCTGAATTATCCACCCCAGCATAGGGAAGCAATGAGGTAATGGAGCCGAAGGGGGAGGCAGGGGAGTGGAGGGAAAGGCACATCAAAGAGATCAAGCAGAAATATTATCTTCTTTTGCACTAGGAGAGGAAGCCCAAGTTTAACTTTTCCATGTTTTCTTTGGGTTGTTTTCAAGTGAGGCACCCTGGGTTGCGTGCTACGTCTCAGGCAAAGAAACTCCAGCAAAGAGAGCCCAGCACCTCGCTTTGGCATCTCAGTCAGCAGTAATTTATATTGCTGTTCCTCCTTAATAAAATCCATCGTGCACTCCAAAAGAGTAACTAGGACACTTAGTTTTTATTCCACATGCATCTCATTTGTCTTCAGCAGGTTCTTCCATAATCTCATCATTATTGCAATCACCCTCTGAGGACAGCTGACTTGCATTAATCAGCTAGGCCTCTCATCCCTCACTAGATTCTTTACAGTTTTACTGTGCCCTTGGGCATCCTAACTTTACTTGAAAAATTAATAAACCTCCCCTCTCTTATCTTACCTTATTAATGTCTGTCTTTGTAACCCATTATCCCTGCATCTCTTCGGTGACCATTTGAGGATGTGGTTACCACCAAAGGATTGTCCCCTGGTGAGGCAGCACACGAGAGTGCCCTACATAATTGAAAAAAGAAAAAAAAAAAGAGGGATGGGGGTGATGAGAGAAAGAGGGGGAAAGACCACAAAAACTTTCAAGTCCAACATTATTGTTTACAAGACAGAATAAAAATATGGGAGTTGCTAAGAACCCAATATAGACTATTAAGACTCATCAAACAGTTCCTTCTTGCCTTATTCCTCTTTTCATGTAAGCAGCCCCTTGCCCTGCAGCCCTCCCATGCATACCCCAGCTTGTGCCCATCCCTTCCTGCTCCCCTTCCCTCTCATGCACCCTATTAAACCTGACTCATTCGATTTAGATGTTTTGAAATCCTGGTACATTAATCACTTGTGTTTGCACACACTTTATGTGGGTTGTTGGTCATGGTCTGTAGTTATACTGGCTGTCTCCCTTGCTTACTTAAAAGTACAATCCAATTGAAAATAAAGATTTTGCAGGTTTGCTCATTTCACACAGCGATAGCAGCTGGTAAGTGTCTTTTGCAATTCATCAGAGGCCTCCCAGACCACCTGCTCTTGGCATCCTGCAAACAGCTGGCTCTGTGTAAGTACCATAAGCTATTATCTTACTCAATAAATAATGAAATAAAGAAGGAAAGCAGGACAAAACCACATCTTTGTAAATAACATACATTCATGACTAGTCTTCCTTCTCTCCCGTTTCAGAGAAGAAAATCAAGTGAAGATCCTTTGCTGGATTTAGCAGTACCTTATGACAGAAGATGGAGATAAATCAACACCAATACACAGGGCTCTGTATTTTCTTTCTTTCTTTCTTTTTGAAACCTGCTCTATTTCTGAAAAGGCCACAGGGAGCTTTTATGAAACTTCAGCTAATGTCACCAGATGTCCCACTATTGAGAGGTGACTCTTGGTCTTTGAAAGATGCCCCACTTAGATTTTTTGAGATGAACTTTTGTCCTCTCTTTCTGGTCCCAAGACTAGATACGAGGTCACTTTCCCCTCCCCAGCACTCTGCTGCCCGTGAGGCTGCTGCCAGGTCTCCTCCAGGCAGGAGATGGGCTGGAGCTGAGATTGGAAGAGCCATGGGCCACCAGAGCTGGAGCACGAAACATACCCCTGTGGCCAGGAAGGAACTTCAGAGATGAGGAGGAAGAAGATGATGGGATGAAATGGTGCCAGAATGTTCCCCCTGAAGATGAATAAAGCTTTTAATAGTGAAGTGCTGCATTTTGGGCACAAAGCGTATATCTCATAAGGATTTTTATTTTTTAATCTATGAATTCTACAAGGTGCATCTAACAGATTCGTTGCACTGCAAACAAAGGCAATAAATAAATGCAATCTGTTGCATGAATGATTTATATCAGCACAATTTAAATTTAGGGTCTGATTTATCTTTTTTTTTTTTTAAATGGCCTCCTGGTTTATGTTTGCCATAAACCGAGGATGTGAGAGATGGCAACTGGAGATCTGACTGCCTGAGCGGTGGAGAAAACAGAGAAGTTCAGTGCCCGCCATGGTCTGCAGATACAGAGCCACTCTTTCTCCCACACAGGAAAGCCTTGCTCAGCAGGCTGTCTCACTCCCTTTAATAGCAGTCCTCTTGCAGTAGGGTATTAATCGCTGCAAGAAAGGATGCCTGACCCCAGCTCCTGTTATTGCAAATGAGGGCTGGGAGAGGAGTGTTTAAAAGCAGGCTTTTAACATCCTGTAAAAAAAAAAAATACTGGTGGTGGTTTTCAGAACGAGTATTTTCTCCCTATTGCCTTGCAACCACCATACAGGATTTGCTACTGAAGCTGCAGACCAAGGTATCATTCCCTCTCCTTAAATCAGATGGAGAAGCTGGCTCCAAAAGGGGGGTGGAAGGGAGGGAGCCCTCATTTGATCCCATCTGTGCCAGGCAGCACAGCTGAGCTGGCACTGGGATGTTTCAGTTTGCTTGTGTCATAGATCAGTGGCGAGTTAATACCTTTCTGACACGGCGTGCAGCCAGGTGGGGGGTGAGGCAGGTACTCTGCCTCAGAGACATGTCTCTGATGGGCCCCTTAAAATCCTGTGATTGACAGGACCATGCCATGCACTTCTAATGATGCATTTAAATGCCCAGGTAAGTACAGCAAATGTGCATGACATCCCTGCAAGTTTTTCTGTTTCATTTCAACCTTCCTGCCCTTCCCAGTCTCTCTCTCTCTCCTCCGGTTTCCAAAAGCAGTCAGTTCCAGAGGCCAATTCACGCATAAACATGAGATGCAAACAAACATGCCCAGCACTTACCTCTCCTTTTTGTAGATGCTGGGGACAAACAGCCACAAAGAAAGGTCTTAAGAAAACTTTGGTGCAAACAACACTGGTGTCAGGTTTCTGATAATACTTTTCAGGAATGGCTTCCAAGCCTGCGACGTGGCAGACCATCTCTTTGGGCCATTGCTATTCCAGCAGCAGGGCAGCCCGTTCAGAGAACATCGCTTGCCGAGGCCTTACAGAGGGAACAGCCCATCCCCAGGCTCTGCGGGCACTGTTTTTCTGATTAAATGGAAGCGAAGGAGCAATGGGCTTTGACAAACGTAGAGCAGTATGGCTGCTTCAATAAAACCCCTGAGGTCTCAGGAGAAAAATAGCAGAATGGGTAGCAGCATCTCTGTGGGTGTCAATGGGATCTGCAGAGGGGGAAAGATCTAAATCAGTCTCAGATACTGAATGCTTTGTGATTCCCCTCCTGTGGCAGTTATATACTTTTGCCACTAAGGAGACGTATACCGTCCTACTGAACATTATGGCAGTATTAGCAGTGGTTTTTTGTGCTTGCACTAAACCGGAGCCTGCAGCAAAAACCCAGACCTAAATGTTTCTCCATTCTGCGTATCTGATTTTCTTTATGCCCTATATCTTGCAGCTTTTTCTCTTTTTGCCACTAAGCATTTTCTGAAACTTGTGGCTAGAAGCTATAGTTTTTATGATATTTTTAGTACACTGCATGGTTGTTTAAAGTGCACCTTATAAAACTTCAGTCCTCAGCCAGCTCCCTATAAACTGGTTCTGTTTCACATCAACAGGCTTCAAACCTTCCTTGCCATTCCCCACCCTCCCCTTTTAATAACAAGGCAATCTATAGCTACAATTTCTCTTGCATGTGGGCAGCCTACTCAGAATTCAAGACAGGAGGCTTTTACTTTACTTTATTATTTCACCAAGACTAAAATCCTCCAGATACTATTTTCATTTTTAAGAGCAGCCTGGGTAAACACTGAAGATGGAGTTAAGAATTTTGCTCTTGACAGAAAGAAGCTTGAATAAAAGGAACATGGTACATAGCATAACCTAGCCAGGAACCCAAAAAAATTAGCTGGCAAAAAAAAAAAAAAGAAAAAAGAAAAAAAGCTAGCGATTCATTATGAGCACAGTCTCATTCTATCGTAATTCAGGCTCCAAACGTCCTGAAACACATGGGCAGTTCAGATCTCATTTCAGGTCTGGCCAAATCTGTGGTCGAACTGGTCTTTCGATATTAATTTTGAAGAGTTTGGCTTTGCAGCCAGCAGCCTGTGTTTTTCTATAAAAAGCAATGATGGGCAAAGCTCAGAGGGTATGAGCTTTGGTTTACATCTACCCTAAACGGCAAGGATATTTCTTTGAGAGTTAAGTGAACTACTGCAAAATCTGCAAAACTGGGTTAGAAACACCACGTTTCTTGCAGTAATATTGACTGCTTCTTTTCCATCAAGACAGAATTGTACAAGTGTCCTCTCCTGTATGATACTGACGTCTCTAATTAATACATTGCAATACTTCTATTGGATACTGCCTAGAACACCCAGCCAAGGCCAGAGCACCACTGCAGCAGGCACGTGGTATATATATGTAATAAGAAACTTAATGCTCTGAAAAAATAGCCATCACTGAATCTATTCATTCATTTCTGCACCCAGCTCAGTGGGGCTTCTTTTCTGCTTGGATGGGGGGCACATGCTTGCAAAACTGAAACCTCATTAGGTTAAGGATGCCAGAAAGGAAGTATTTTTACTTTCTCTATCATGGTTATTGTTATTATTTTGTTTCAGTGTTATTTTCACTGAGGGAATGGAGTATCAAACTCTCACTTGTGGAAGTTCTTCCCAGTCTCTTCTGAATATCATATTTCACTCCAGCACTTCAGCACTTGCTTCCTTTTCTCCAAGCACCATCATGCACAAGGCAACGTGTTTTTCAGGCTGCCTGCAACTGCTGTTGAAACTCGCACACTTTAGTTAAAAACTAAAAGTAAATAGAGGATATGGAGTATCAATGGGAGGTAGCACTCAAGCTGATGGTGCAGCACTGTTAATTACACAATACTTTTATTGAGCAATTCAGTGGTAATTCTTACTGCTATTCCTCCTTAATAAGATCCATTGTGCACCATAAAATAGTAACTAGGACACAGTTTGTATTCCACATGCATCTCATATCTCTTTAGCAGGTTCTTCCATATCCATAATCTCATCATTATTACTATTACCCTCAGAAGACAGTTGACTTGCATTAATCAGACAGGCTGCCATTCCCTTGCCAGATTTTCTGCAGTTTTATTGTGCTTTTGGACATTTTAATTAACTTGAAAAATTAATTAAAAATCTTACCTTATTAATATCTCCTACCTTCCCCCTACTCGGTAATCTATTATCACTGTTTATCATCACTGACCAGTCAATTTCCAGAATGGTATTGTAATGGGAGAGCACACCAGAATGCCCAGGTAATGCTGAAATGACAGGGTGATTCTGAGACATCTTAAAATGTTCAGTTTGGTCTTTTACTTAAGAGTAACATGACTGTTGGAGAAGTAAAACCAAACTGCTACAGCTCATTAAAGACTATTCCAATTCCTTCCCACTCACAACCCAGCTTAAATGCTCAGACCTTTCTTCTGTTCTTGTACAGTTGGTTGGAGACTGCCAGAGAACGGCCTGAATGAAATGAAGGCCAGCTCATTTAAAAATGCCATGACACGTCCCTGAAACTTGGTCACCAATCACATTAGTTAGAGTTTTACAATCTTCTTTATGAAAAAAAGAAAATTAAACAGGGAACTATAGAAATTAATAAGGAGTCCACAGAATTTAGTCTTAAAACATATGTAGTTTAATAGAGAAAAAAAGCCTTTCTATTGATATTTTTTAAACAAGCTACAGAACTTGCTAAAAAACAGTTGCCCCAACATGCAGTTCTTTAGGGTGGTTTAAAATTCTCAAGAGGCTGCAATATTTTATAAAAAAAATACAGTGCTTGGCAGAAAAGGTACTTTTCATGCATATTTGTCTTTTCTGCCCTGCTTCTCTCAATTGCTCAGCACTATGAATATGATTAAATCACAATTGCACTAGCATGAGCAGTTCCACTGGAGCCAGCTAGACTAACAGCAAAGAGCACACCACGCCACAAGGGTCCACAGGCTTGTCCTCAACATGTCTCTTTGAGGTGCCAGGTGGGAACTGACCTCATACAAGGTGTGATGCCTGGACTGAAAGACTTGGAAACAAGACAGCAGATTTTTGATTCAGTGCACCATTATTTTGAATTGTCTGCTTTCAGTGACTGTCCAATGATATGTCAGTGGAGCCGCTACATATTACCTCAGCTTTAAAACTTACTCAGTGTTGTATCTTGGTCTTTTGTTAAGAAGGGCCAAGAGACACCTGAGCCAGTTCCTCATGTTTCAGGAACAGGAGTCCTCACGCTGCTGAAGTGAAGCGATCACCCCCCTTGCAAGGGCTCATCTCCCTTTTCCCTGGGAAGGAGAGAGACGGCAACTGTTACTGTAGTCATCCACACAGGGTTTCTATAGGGAAAAGAAAGAAGGAAACCCAGGTTCCTACATACATTGCTTGTAATGCTGAACTTCTTTTAGAAAGACATGGGATCTGCTGGCGACCTGGTGAGATTCAAGCTTTACTTTCCTAACAATAAGGAAAGCTTGTCCCATGGTAAAGGCACTTGGCTCATGACTTAGGAGATGTGGGTTAAATCACACCTATGGGCATCCTGTGTTGTGCAAATAATTGACATTGGCTGTCTCTGTCCCTCGCCTGTAAACAGAACACGTAAGCAGCTATAAGTAAGACTACTGCTCAACGGGGAGAGCCAACAGCAGGGAAAAAGTGAATTGATTATTGATAATTTAAAAAAAAAGTTTAAAGTTCCTTGCAGATAAAATACAAATATTCAGGGCAACCACAGCACAACTGCAGGTCCTCCCAAACAGGACAATTCCAAGAGCTCTCCATAAAGGAGGGTGATCCAAGAAAGAGATACTCAAACTGCCTGTAGTTTTAGTCCTTCCAAGAACAAAGGATTTGTTTTTCAGTCAGTATCAGAGTTTTGCAGAAAGGCATTCACCCACTTTTCATCCAAGTAAATACACAGATTACCAGAAGACAAAGAAAAAGGAGTGACCAGTATAGCTTAATTCCTAACAAAAAGCAGTTTGAGGTAGTCTAAAGCTGCGCATCCTATCACAGCCAGGACAGAAGCTTCTGAATTATTTAGTAACATCAGGCCTTTCAAAAGGAGACGAAAATTCATTGCCCGGTTCCATGGGACTTAGATGAAGTTGTGTGGGTATGAGTATTAGATATTTATTCACCATGGACTTTGATAAATAATTTACCAGTTCATCTGCGACTAACAAGATCTCTGAATGGTGAAATCTCTGCAGTAAGCAAATAGAAATGTTTCCTCTGTTGTCTGCACAGGTGAGGTCCCAAACCCATCAGAAGAAATCCAGGCTGCATTTTGAAAAAATCAGCCAGGTAGCCAGAAAGCTGCATGGCAGTGGACGAAAGTATTCTGCTTCATAGTCATCATTATGGACCCAGCCTTACTTGGCATACGGTAAATTCAGAGGTTTATTAATACAAGGACTGGATCAGAGGGGCCCTCTGCCCAGTACCTCAATGCCCTTCACACAGAGGTGTCAGAGAGATGAGGAAAGTGTCTTGTTCTTACAGTGAATGAGCAAAAAGCGTATGAATCCTTCCACTCAAAGGCCAGACAGAGCACTTTGAGCCATGTGTACAGAAGGGAAGGGAAGGGAGTTCTCCACTAACGCTGCTAAATGTACAGAAGTGGAATTTATGCGCATTCCTAAATAGTGTATCTTTCTCATTCTTTTTAAATAGATGGCCCAGAGGCCTTCTTTAAACCCCCTGTCCCGCTCTTCTTTTGAACTAACCCCATTTATACTCTTGCAGTTCCATGTGCACATTGTCAAGCAATAGTGACATCAAGCGGTCTAGCTTAGCTGATCACTAGCATTTTTGTTTCCCGGCTCATCCTGAGGGCAGATATCGATCGTCATCAATCCTTTGTGTAAACAGATCTGAAATAAATCCAGTATCAGACATTTATCCTGTTGAGGGCATTGCTCATCAGCTTGATTTAAGTTATGTTTATATGTGAGTACAGTATGATTTACAAGAGACCTTCCAACTTTTCACTGTATGGTAGTTTAAAAGTTCTCTATCAGAAATATACCTGTATACTCCTGACAGTAAGAAGATTAAGAGCCACCTTCTCCCATCTGATCTATAGCACAGGTGGATCAATGCAGCAGGGAAGAGTATTATTTACTGTTTGTATTTCTTGAGTGCCTAGTATCCACCAGCAGACAGCAGGGCTCTGTTGTGCTAGACGCTGCAAACACATGAGGAAAAATGTTCCCAGCACCAGGAGACCTTGTAGTCTCCCTGAAGAGAAATGAAAAAGGCAGAAGCAGTCAGCAGATGGGAGAGCACAAGACTATGAAGAGACAAAAGCAACATAGCAATGTAGCCCTGCCCCACCAGCTTCCTAAGTAACAAGAAGGAGGCATAAATCCCTCTTTTATGGCTACACAACCCCTAAAAATTTGAAGGCAATTGTGATGGCAAAACCACAACTGTTGGCTGAAGGTTATCTGGCGATGGAACAAACTGTCAGAAGAGATCAAATAAATCCAAGGTCTAACCGTCACCTGGGACCACAGCCAAACCTTCTTTTCCCTAGTGATACCTGCAATGGCAGGGCCACCTCTGCTTATCAAAAACAACAGCTGAAAATGTTTAGCCTTTCCCTCAAGCCTACCAGCTCTTTGACGATTTCAGAGAGATGTGCTAGGTGATGAGTACAAACCATTTTTAAGATATTTTCAGCATATCCATAGTGATATATTTAATTTGCTATTTCTTGTGAGCAATAAGTCACCTGATATATTTGGATGGCCACAAATCAGTAAATTCTCTCTCAATTCTGAAAGTTTTCTGGCCCAAAGGGTTAAATTCATAAAGGTATACATTCCTCGGAAGTAGTCTGACCTGCATCAGACAGTAGGGCATGGAAAAGGAGTTGTATAGCAGACAGCTACTCCACCACACACATTTTCATCTAAATCACAGGCTTTATGAGCCCAAGCAGCTTTAACACACGCCTTCAGTCCCTTTGGAGAGAGGACTTAGCACCACGTATGAGGAGGGTGAGAATATGCCAGTGCATGAACTGAAGATGTCAATACAGAGATATAAGAATAGACACTTCTGAAAGGAGAATGTTTTCCTCCACACTCTTCATCAGTGACTGTGACGGTGTATATGAAGCATACTTACCATCTTTTCAGAGGTACCTTCGGGTTCCAGCAGCCATGGGCATGGCTGCAAAGCAAATTGAGGGAGGTGACATCATGAGCATGCCAGCTTTAACCTAGTAGTGGCAAGCGTAAGATCATGGAAGACACAAGAGAACAGATCTAAAAACGATGAATAAGAGTAGTAAGAAGGAGAAAGGTGCATGACCAGCAATGATTTTGCCTTCCCTATTGAAGCCATATGACTGTACAGGCTGCAGCTATCTAACCTCCAAGCTAGTCACCGGCCATATAACCCTAGTCCCTGGTTGCCAGCGGGTGTTGAAGCCTGTGCAGTGCACCTTCAGGGGTACTTATAATCATGCTGGTTAACTGGCACCTGGCACTGATTCTTCTCTACATGCTAAAATCACACATTCAGTTTGCTGTGGAGGTAGATCCATGGCACCGCTTGGTTCCTCTGCATCAGAACCACAATATGAGGGAGGTGGATTCCCTGCTGGAGTGCAGCATAAGGGGCTGGGTTGACCATGGTCTTGTCCCATGTTTCTTTCCTGTCTCCTAACATTTAAATATCCAGGTTCCCATTTTCTTCCCCCCATATTGAGAAGTTAGGTGGTTTAGATACCAGTGTCTACTGGTGGAGCCCTCACATGGGTTCCCGAAGCCCCAGGTCCAGCTGAGCAAAACAGTAGTGTCTCATGGCACATAGCAACATGCTGCACACCCAGAGTGACCTGTATGGCACATGCACAGCAAACACAGTGCCACAGCAGAGGGAAAAGAAGCCTTTGGAGCTGGGAGGCCCAGATTACGGGCCCCACCGCCCCATGCTGTAAGACAGCCCTGGTTATTGCTGAGTACAGGTGCAAGTGAGAGAACATGTTCCTCGTTATTAGCTATTCACCATGTGTGCTCCAACATTCATTAGTCTCCTGTTTAACTAGAGTTATTCAAGTAAGGAGCGGAGACAATACCATATGACTTATGTGAACACACACACCGTGAATAATGAATAGTGAATAGCCAAAGTGAACCTCTCACTGGACTGAAAATGCTTTGTCCAAGCTGTTTAACAAATACTTAGGAATAATATTCCCATTGACAGAAATTGGATCTTGTTGAGGAATAACTGATGCACGGACAGAAGAAAAGGAAAAAATGTACCACCCCCACATCCCCCTAATTTATTGAATTTACTCACAGAGAATAATCTCAGTAGGCTCTGTTTTCCTGCAAGTATGGGAATCTTCCCTTGGATCCACAAGAGGAGGAAATATAGCTTTATATATCTACACACGATCCTTTTTTTGTTGTTGTTGCTACTATGGCTTTTTGTAGTTTTCTAGACAGTAGTAGTACTGAAATAATTTCCTCTGACAGCAGACTGTTAAGTGGAGGCACAACAGAAAAGTAGGACAATGTTGCAGCCACGCAGGGGCTTGTTCACCCTTTCGGGTTTTGAGGGTAGGGATGTTCCTTCCAGTAGCGAGCTGCCCAAATAGGATGGGGGGACTATGCAAAATGAATGGAGATGCCCAGGCACAGACTCGCTCCCTCATTCAGGTCTGTCAGGGGATGACATTTATTCCGGCTTTCTCATGTTGGGTTGTCATGTTGTGTTGAATTCAGTACTCGACCCAGAAATGAGACGTGGCAGGATCAGAATGGTGAGACAGCTAACAACAAAGATTACATGAGCTGGAAATCATCTCTTACAAAGCAAAAAAATAAAACTAAAGCTAGCTATTTCTCCTGGTTATTATACTAATAACAGGTAGGCTGGGCAGATATGAATGGGCTATGCATGAATGCATTGGATAGCAGCTTGAAAACTGTTCCAAATGGCTTAGGGGAGCTGCTGAGAAGAAACCAATGTGTAAGACTTTCAAAGCAATCAAAACCCTAACAGAGTCTGAAATGGTTGCATCTTCTGCTTTGTGTTCTGCCACAAAGTGCTGTGAGCCTTGAATTAAATCACAGAGACACAAGCTGAAAGTGAGAAGCTGTAGCCACAGCTTGATCCTAATGTAAAGCTTACCTCACCTCACCAGAAGGATCCAGGTTAGCATTATAAGCCAAATTTTCACATCCTCTGAACTCTGGCATAGCACATAGCATCATCCTTGGAAAATATATGACCTACCAGAAAAAGAAATATATAGACCCAGGATGCCGAAAAAAATCTGCCCTTTCCCATCAGGATCAACTTTTGTTCTTAACACACCTCTTTGGTCCATTTTATTTCATATTGCTCTGTTTTGGTTTTTTGCACAGGAGCCATGGGTAGCACTGCAAATAGAGGGGAAAATCCCAGGGCTGTGTTAAAAAAATTCCAGATGTAAAGCAAAATGGATTAATACACTTTTCTACAAAGTGGTAAAATGAAAACACATCTGATGGACTTCTACACAGTTTGCCTCAGGCAAAGAGCATTCCATTAAAATAAAAATACATTTGGTTAGAGCAAATTAAATGTTCCCAAGGAGGAATAGCTTGAGGTCAAAGGTGAAGCCACTTTACTTGCACACATGTTTTCAATCTGTTTGACCTCTGTGATCAGCAAAGCTCAGATGTGCAAAGGGGAAGAAGCTTAAAAGAGATTGGGAAGAATAAAAAAATAAAATACAAAGAAATGCAGAAAAGATCTGCATAACATAGCTGTAAACTCCCTGTACTGAAAGAGGAAAAGTTGTGAGGAGTTTTCCTGTGATCCTTCTCTGGGTAATAAAAGACCTGAAAGATCTTGACCATATTGCAGAATAATGTTTTTTCTCATCAGCTGGGACAGAAAGAATCACTCTTATGCTGTTGTGGCAGGGATTTGTGTAGCTGATGGTGAGCACGCCTGAAAAGACTCAAGGGAAGTGGATCAAAAAGAAGAAAAGAGCAAGTGAAAGACTTTCTGCTGAACCAGTGCCCTGTTTCACACACACACCCACACACCGCCCTTGCTGAACGTGCTCCAGCTGCTCTCTTGCAGGCAGGCTTCTGGGGCAGGTTAGTGCCCAAGAAACCAGGGGGCTGGAGCAATCGGGCAGAGGACAGCACCTTGCCAGCGTGCCAGGTGACAGCTTCCAATGCAAACTTCTCCGTGGCTTAAATCCGCAAGGGATGAGCAGTGTGTGCCCTGCCTCCTTTATGCGACTAACCTAACCTAAGGTCTTATTCCTGCGCTCTGGAGAGATCCGGCAGGCAGGGGAGCCAGGGTGAGCAAGGGCAGGGAAAACGGGGTTGTGTATTCTGCTCCCCTTCCTCTCCTCTCTAACAGATACCGCGAGTCAGGGTCTTCTTCAGCACAACATGAATGTTTCGAACCCAGGCTCAAATATGTCCAAAGAAAAGCAAAAAAACCAAACAAATCTCAGCTGAAGGCTCTTCCAGAGCTTGCTCACTTCAGCACATATAGCCCAGAATGCTACAAACTACAGACCCTTTTATTGCCAGCCATGGGTTTATGACGCCTGCTAATGCTGCACATTCACTGCCCTGGCAGCCGGTGTTAGACTGGCTTTCCCCTGCGGCTGGTGCTTGAGAGAGGAACCTCTCAGCAGTGGCTGTTCCTTGCAGCCGAGCTTTAATCGGGTCAACAAGAATGGATTTTGCTTTGCACTCTCAATGAAAGGCTGTCACATGAGCAGACTAGAAGTCCACAGACCCTTTGGACAAACTAGACTTACCCAGGAGCCACGTTTGGTTGGATTGCTGTTTTGAAGCCAGTCGGTTTAGCTACGCAGTATTTCACAACTCATCTGTTTGCTATGGCTTAGCAGATCCATTGGCCCCTCTCCATCTATGACAGCTGTGTTATTGCCTATATCACTGCAGGAAGAAAAGAAAGGTGCTTTACATCTTTCCCAGGTTATTACTGCAGATTGATCCACACAGAGCGCTGCAGCTGCAGGTTGCATCCCTGGTGGCTCACTACCCACCCACATGCTAGCAGGCACCAGTGCGACCAGCGCATCTGCTGTGCAGAGCTCTGGGCTCAGCTGGGGGCTCGGGGCTCGTCTGTGCACCCATCCAGGCTCGGAAGATTTGAGTGACATTTCCACCGGGACTTTGGGCGCTCTTTTGTCTTCTCAGCTGCTTCAAAGCAGCAGATAACCACAAATGCATTTTTCAGAAGGGGATTGTGTCTGCATCTCTACTAACTCCTGACAAAGGAAAGCAGCTCTGCATTTGTCATGAATCCATGTTCTCACTGGTCCTGAAATCCCAAAGCCAGCACCTCACCAGCATGAATGAGAGGGGCTGAATCAATTTCCATGACATGATACAGGTTAAAATCAGCTGAAAATCTGGGAGGCAGTGTGCAGAAAGTGTACCACCACCTAACATGTGCTTCAGCTGCAAATCAACCCCAAACTTCTGACTGTAACTCGCCCAGTTTTGAGGCTCTCCCAAACCTCCACACGCCTGAGCTTTGGGGTAGAGGGGATCCTGAAATCAGGTTTGAATCATCTGCAAGATGAATGTTATTTACGCCTTACCTGATGCTAGCAGCACGTCAAAAAGAGGTTCGCTACACCTCTCTTGGAGTAGCCTGGATCTGTGAGGTCGGCTTTTTTATTAACAGGTAAGTCTGTGGCATGTGAGGAACAGCAGAATTTACACTTGCCATCTGCAAAATGAATTACATGTTCCAGGCATCTGCGGCTTCATAAATTATAACAGAGTGTCAACAGTGCACCTGTGAGGAGATTTCAGACAACAGGAGCAAAGAAACTGCCAGTGCGCCGAGGGGATGCCCAGGCAGAGACGCTGGAAAGGCGTTTGGCCGCTCCCCGCTTCGGCTTGCCGAGCTTTTCCCTCCTGCCGCCCCTCCGCCAGCAGATTTGCACCACCATCACCGAGAGCACGTCCTTTTCTCAGCCTTTTCAATGCTCGGCCCCTCTCTGTACTTAGGGGTGGTGGTCAGGCTCTGCTTGGCTTGCCCCTGTGGTCCCCTCGAGTGCTGCTGGTGAGCAGCCCTGGGGAGAGGGGGGCAGGCAGGGGCCGGGGGGGGGGCTGCGGTTTTGCATATGAGATTAAGGACTGAAGATCTCGTTCATTTCTCTTTTATCTGTCTGTGAGCCGTAGCACTGAAGTCTCTGCCTTCCCCTGTTATGTTCAGTGTGCAGAGTGACTCATCTGCAAGCACAAATTACCTTGCTAAAGTATTCTTAGGAGAAATAATTAGCCACAAGCACCTCCTCTCCAGCCTCCTGTATGTGCCTCCGGGGACTGGGGCGCTTGACATAAATCATTTAGTCCCGAGCCCTAGCACACACCTTTCCCAAAGGACTCCATAATTGGCAAAGTAGTTGCCAACCGGGTTTAAAGTGATTTGAAATTGTTTTCCATACAGCCTTGCTGATAGCAAAAGGTTTCCCCCTTTCCTCAAGCATGAGTTACAGTAACATGATTGAATGTAACCCGTTATTCAGTTCAAGCTGTGATTCTGATACAGTATAGACAATATAAATTCCCCAGAGCTCTGTGAGGCCACCTCAATGGTCCATTTAAGTCCAATTCAATTAGGCTCTCTATAGTTCTTAGGATTTCTTAGGTATGTTTGCAGCAGCCTTGGGGTTTGAATGTGAGAACAGTATTCATCTAGGAGTTTTAAATTAGGTCTCAGGTGTCATCATTCTAAATGAATTATTACAGTGGTGTGTTCATGCCATTACAGGTAAGGTTATGTTAGTATCTCCACTCAGCCATATTAATGCGCCAAGGGCTGGAGCTTGGTATGTAAGGTCCTTGCCTTACAGTGACTTTTTTAACCCACTTTTCAAAATAATCTGGCTGCCGGGCACCAAGCTGTATTTAAAATGCATGCAAATAAGTTGTTTACTTTCAGCTTCTGACTGATTGTCGGCAATGTGGTTTAGGAGACGCCGTTATGCCTGTAGCACTGCCAGTGCTCTGCCCTCCACAGAGGGTTAGGGGGCAAGGGTCCCTGCCCGGCCTGGCTCGCCGTCACTGCCCCGGCAAATAGGTGGGCAGTGGGGATGGAGTGCCGGGACCGGCAAAGTAGCGGGGGAAGGAGCACGAGCTGCTGCCTTGCTCATGCCTTCCTTTCAGACGTTCCATTTCGGAGTCCTCCTGGTTTTGCTTTATTTCCCCAGCCACAGCTGGTGGGGAGGGAAACATAAGGATGTGCTTTATTTTGCTTTCCCCAGCTTTTCTCCATTTGTGTCTGAATCTGATGTCTCTCCAGTATTTAACGCTCCTCTCAGTGCTTTCAGGAATGAGTGCGGGGAGGGGAGGGAAGCACTTTAGCAGCCCAAATGGCCCCTCCATATTTCGTGTCTGCAGATGGACACCATTTGGTTCCTCTAACAAGGCAATGCAAACGCCAGGTATGGAGATGAAGCTTACTTTGAAGAAGGAAGGAAGAAGAAGTGGAGAAAATGTTTCATTTTTGGCAGGTAACTCTGGAAGCCTAACAGGCATTTGAACTGAATCCCGAGACCAGTATTTAAAGGGCAAAGATGACATGTCTTTATTGGCCTACATGGCAAAAGGATTTTCTTTGTTTTACTCTGGTCCCATCTAGTGGCTTCAACAGAAAGTGAGACCCCCTTGGTCCATCACTACATTAACAGGAAAAACCACGGACTTGCTAGGGCTAAATAGAGAAGGGGCAGGGGATATTACATGGGTGGGGAGCTGAGGAACAAAGCAATGAGATGGCCTTTACGTAGCTTTACACAGGCTGTCAAGTCTCCTGGATCCAAGCCTCCTGAGACCCATGTCGTACTTCCTAGAAGAGTACCCTACCCCTCATAGCCCTCACCTTTTACTGTTGCTTTTATCCTAGAAATTTCACTTAGTTTGTCTCCATTCAGATTTGCTGTGTCCCACCCCTGTGCTCCTGGGAAAAACATGCCAATATTTTGCCTGAGTTATGTAGGGGAATAGTTGGAAGAAAAGACTCAAAATCTCTTTCCTCCGCTCTCTGTCACATCTTTGCTAGGGCAGACTGTAGCCCTAAGATCCTTCCAAGATCAAATAAATGCCTCCAGGAAGAAAAGATCAAAGGAGAAAAAAGCTTAAGAAGTCACTAGTCTGGGTATTTCCTTGTATTAGAGTGGCCCATCATGATTCAAGCAGTCTCCTGGGTTACAAAGATTAAGGGGCAAAGCATGCTTCTCTGGGGACAGAGGCCCCCAGGTGAGAGACAGCATCCGTAGGGCACATCCACACAGACAGGAATCACTTTTCCCTTTTCCCAGCCATGTAGAAAAGAGTCAGACCCTACCCATGGGCCAGGTGGCAATGTTAGTACCGATTATTTCCAAGATTCACAGCAAGTCTTGTGAGCAGCACGGCACTAGCATGATGGGCTCAGAAAGCCACACACTTCTAGGGACCGCGCTGCCTCTTCTGCCTGCCACAGCCAGCATCCCATTCTGGCTGAGCACAGAGACATGCGGTCTGGGAAGGTCACAGTTCCTCCCAAGGCACATGGGGGACATACTAAGGAATGGTTCCGTGTTTCTGGACCTGAGCTGGGATGTCCTGACTGCCCCACTATGCCATGGGAGCTTTTCTGTGGGATTAACTGGGGGATGCCTGCACTGCGCACAGATCACCATGTAACCAAACATGCCGGTCACCTACATCCAGGTGCTGGATGTTTTCCAGCCTTTCTTCAATATCTGTTTCTAGTAATGGAATTTCAGCAATTCATTTTCTTTTAGCCAGCTTCACTTTTTCAATCTTAAGTTTTGTTTCCTCACTCTTCTGTGGCATCTTCCTCACTCCTTTTAACACTGCTACTGTTAAAGCACAATCAAGGTCACTTCAGGGTGCCACTCATGGGACTGTCCCTTGGTTGCAGAAACCCAAGGGAATTAGATCCAAGTGACTTAAAGTTAGACACAGATTTAGGTATCTTATTGATCAAGACTCCAGTAAAAGGGAACGTGTTAAAAGAAAAAATAAGTATCTCCTAAGGAGCAATGTTGCTTTGCAACATTTTACCTTGTTCAACAGAATGTTTTTTCTTCAGGTACTGGAAGTCTATGACTTCCTGAAGTTTTAAGTAATTAATTTGTACAGATGTGCTTTATTACCATTTAACTATCTCCTTTTGCTAGAAATAATTTTGGAAGTTTTTGCATCAACTGGATAACAAGGATTTAGTAGGAAAACAACAGGTGCCCGCTTAGACAGCTAGGACGTTTCACACGAGAAGACAAATCTTGACATGTCTACAGAGTTAATCTAAAGCCAGACCGGCAACTGGGAGCAAAAAAAACTTCCTTAAAGCACAAACACACGACAGCCGTGTGTTAGACTCTCAGATCTAGAAACCAGCCCTCATCCATGAGGGGCCTGTGTTCAGCACAAGTATTGGGGAGGAGGGAAAGAGAAGAAAAATTACTTCTCCGCTGTCTCTGTGCTTCTCCAGCCCTATAGTCTTCTGGGGCCCAACCTGTTCCTACACAAAGCAGGAGTATTCACAGGTTTGCTTGGCATTGTACTGGCTGCAATCATCCTCTCCGGACAGACCCACTGGTCCAGGACCTCTGGTGTTTGCTGTTGTCTGCACTGGGAGCATCCAAGGACACTTCCCAGCTCCCTAACTGGGCAGCCCAGTTGCACCCCGACCCCTTGCCTGGCCTTGCTTGCCCTGGGAAGCGAGCGCAGGCTGGGGGGGTAATGTGCTCTTCCCAGCCCCCTTCCCGGCACCCTGCGGCTGATTGATCCCCCACGCTCGCTGGTCCATGAGATGCAGCCTGCACGCCCTGGCCGGACGGCCGCTTGCCCTCAGAGCCCGCATGCAGCAAGAAGGACTTAAGTGAGCAGCCCCAGAAAGTGACAGAGGCACCCGAAAGCTGCCGCTGCGGGACCCTGCCGGCTCTCTTGCCTGGACCGGCTGAAAAGAGGCTTCCTTGGGGCCAGAGATTTGCCTTGCCTTATTCCTTCACTCTTTGTGACTATTGCATTCTCGCAGGCTGTATGCCAGGCAGCTGAGAATCCTCTGAAGCGGTCCTCAGCCCAAACCATTCACTCCAGGGAAGCTCCTTCTGTAACTCAGCTGATTTCATCCCGGTTCCTTCCAGCACGGCCAAGGAGCAGCCTCTATGGCACGCATTGCCCAGCCCCGGCGGGGCACAGCCTCAGAGCGGCAGAACGTGGCACCCGTAGCACCCACGGCTCATGCTCATCGCATCCCTGCGGGCCCTTCCCGTCAGACGGGAAAATCTGGGCTCTGCCAGCCGGTTGTCACCGTCCCTCC
>JANZLQ010000029.1:3376052-3387947 GCA_026212715.1 Elanus axillaris | reverse complement strand
GGGCGGAACGGGGGGGTCCGCGGAGCAACAGTGACATCCAGTGGCTGCAGCCACCCGGGCGGGCTGTGCCGTTCCTGCTGCGGGCATCGCTCGGGAGGAGCGTGCAGGTGCTTTGCCTTCGTCCTGTAGGAGAAAAAATGGATGTGCAAAGTACCGCCAGGCCGGTGAGCCGGCAGCCTTGCGGGAAATGCGGGTCTCGCCTTCCCGCAGCAAATCTGCACGCTGGTAAAGGCGACCGAAAAGGAATTGTCGCCATTCGGCCGGGGGGCTTGGGGTCAGAAACTGTGCAAAGAATGCAGACTAAAATATTTCAGTGAGTGGGGAGAGGGTATTTCTGGAAGGAGAAGGTCACCTCGATGCCTCCCAAAACGAAAAAAGTGATGGGCTGTAGCCCCACATTAGTGAGATTGGCTTTGCGTTATTTTTCCGTCTCCTCCTTGTTTCAAACCTCACGACTGTGGCTGTCAACCTTCCAACCACAGACAAGGGCCTTTAAAAAAAAGCCAGATGCTGTGATTCTCCTGATATCTGCCCATTGCTGGAACCTTGGCTCCAAAATAGTGAGTACCGGGAAACAGGCAAAATCAAAGGGTCAGTGATGCTGCAACCTTGCTGACTTTTTTCCCCAACAGTCCAGCTTTAGTGTAAATGATGACAAGAGCTACCCTTACAAAACTGACCTCAGGCTAAATCTGCACTGGAAACCTCTATCTGTGGAACCACATTGGTTTAAGCAGTGACATTTTTATTCCTGTTTTTTATTCCTGTTAAATCCCTAGAGCAGAATTAGCTGTACTAGCAAAAGCTCCTGTGAAGGAGTGATGGGAGGCAGGTTAACAGGCAGTAGTCTCCACTCACTAGTGGTGCCTGGGGCAGCCCTCGCTCAGCCTCAGTGTCCTTTCCTCCTCACCCTCCTCCCTCTGAACCGCAGGCCACTGCCCATGAGCTGTGCCTGTGCTGGAGGGCTCTGCAGCGGCACCAGCTCAGCTCTCCTGCTGCAAAGCAGCCCTTCATCATCACCCTTGCCTGTATGATCCCTTATACAGCAACATCCCAGTATTTCCAAGAATATGAGTTTACTGGCAATAGTACTGATTACAAGTGCTTCAAGGCAATTCACAACAACTCCTACACCAATCTTTCCTCTTACAAGATCTATAACAGTAAAAATACTCCTCAGGTGGGAAAATGCCATCATAAAGGAGGGAGAAGGGCTCCATGCATCTGAGTCATTGCCTGTGCATTAAAGATCAAGGACTGGAGTAACTACACAAGAAACCACTTCCCAATGTCATCATCCTTGGCTGCACTGTAGATATCATAGCTCTAACATTTAAATAAGTTACATGGATGCTGAGAGACATCCCCCTCGCCCTAGCCTTGCTCCAGCCCTGCTCATGCCTCCTAAGAATTGTTTTCTTTCTAAAAATCCTAGAGGTGGTTTCCTCAGTAGCAGTGAACATTTTGGGGATGCCATGGGCACCTGAGCAGGGCTGGATCTATCCTGCATAAGGTGGCACCAGCAGGTAACAGATGGCACAGGAGAACCTGTACAGGTGCCACTTCCAGAGGCGTGTCTGCGGGTGCACACCCAGGACAGGAAAAACTCCCATTTCCTGGGATACCCCCCGCTGTTCTCATGATGATAAAATGGATTTTTACCACTGCTGCTTTTGTAGTAACCATTGCTGGCTGCCCTGGCAGGCAGGCAGAGGGATATGCTCGCCGTCTTCATCAGGAAGCTGCTCCCATGACAGAGCACCCATGACTGCTCCGTGTGTGGAGGCCAAGGAGGAGGAGGAGGATGGACTCTGGTTTTTCCACTCCTCACTTAGGCAGCTGCAGCAAAAAATCAACTGACCCAGGCTGTAAGAAAAACATTCTCACTCAAGTCGCTTGTTTAACAGTGTTGGCTACTGCTGCTGTCTTCCCTCCCCAAACCTAACAGGGACAAACCCATGGGAACCCATAGGTGCACAGCAGCTCCAGCAAGGGGCCAAGGTCAGTGACAGCAGTGGTAATGTGCCAGGACTCCTGGAGCTGGGGTACAGCTGTCAGAGCAAGAGGTGGGTGCCAAAATCACACCAGCACCTCATTAACCTGGAGAGGTGGCTCTGTGCAGCAGAGAAGGCAGGGATGGCCGAGGAGAGGGAGGCCAGGCTGCTGCTCGGGTGTCAAAGCACAGGCAATAATTGACAGCTCCATGCTGGCAGGCAGCAACCAAGGAGAAATCTGCAGACTTGTCCTCCCAACATGAGGAAAGATCCGCGTGATTCTTTAACAGCCTCGATTCAGCATCACCTTCCTTTTCTTGCGCGTAATAGTTACCAGCAGCAGCAGCGTCTCCTGTCAATCGCTGACAAAGGATCCCACCTGGCACCGCGCAGATGCTGCCTCATGAACAACAGGCCACCAGGAGAGAGGTGTTGAGTGTTGGAAGATTTATAGGAATCAGAGTCTTCTCTGCAAAAGAGAAAAAATCGGGTGCAAGAACAAAAAGGATGGGAATAGAAAAATTACAGGGAGGAAAACCTGCTGCGAGGAAGTACAATAAGGGAAATAAACTACAGGAAAGAAGACAGTGGCCCAGACAGGCTGGTGTGGTGAATTATAGTCCTGGTTTGGTCCCGCACTGATGCTGCTTATTATCCCTGGGGACCAGAAGTGGGGCTGTGATGGGATTCTACTGCAATGCCAGTAATGTCCATCGCTTGTTGCTCTCTGCCATCATGATCCTACTGACTCCTGGTATATTTAGCCCAGCAGTCCTTCACAAACTCATGATATCCCACTGGGGTTTGAGCAGGGAACTTGAAATGTTTTGCTTATGTATGCATTCACTTGCAATTCTTAAGTAAGTCCATATTTAACTTGGTCTGGCACCAAGATAGTGTTACAGCAGTTCTGTCCTCTCCGTAAATCTCTGCAGCCAGCAAAAATCTACAAATCTGCTGCCTTCTATCCTGTTTTCTCTTCCGCTTTTAAACTATGTCAGGATCTTCAGTCACAGATACTGCCTTCTAGATGGAGGTCTGGATTTCCACAGATAGCTCCTACAACCCTTTTTAACTCATAAGACTTCCAAGTAGTTGTCATATCCCTTCCTACAGGAGGAGCCACTAGGTGAGAGGAAAGACCCATGCAGCGGCATTTTACCCGGATACTTCTCCATTCTTTCTTCTCATCAATTTAAGTTTCAAAGGTGCTGAGGGATTTTCTCCCCTTTAAGTGTCAGTAAGTGTTGATGTCAGGTAGCACTGCATCTATGACCACAGACGCAGCTCTACAGTATGTCTTCATTTTTCACCTTTTGTTTTGCAAAGGCACAGCCCTTGTTGCTCACCTGGCAGACTGTGTCATTTGACATTACATTTGCACTTTCCCAGAGGCCAGCAGGCTTCAGCTACTAAGCCATCATCATCTAGCCCCCCCTATGGGCATAATATGCTAATTTATACCCACAATCAAGCATCTGTGATACCATTTGTGCTGCAGATACTGTGGAGGGAATTGATGGTTATTCAGATCTTCTGTTAACTGAGGAAAAACTGATTTATTTCCCCACTGAGTGGAGCAGTTACTAAAACCAGTGTGGATGAACTCTCCTTTTTCAATGTGCCTTGGCCGCACGCTAATAGTTTGCAGTCTAGGTGACTCATTCATTGGAGAAACTTTGCTCTCTGAATTATTCACTTACTCAGCCTACTAAGCCAGATAATAGGAGATGGCAGAACCTTTCCTCAACTCTCAGAGGGTATATTAATATCTTTTAAACTTTCATACTCTGCCCAAATATATATATTTCAATACTTATTTGTGCCTGTGTTCCTTTTCTTTAGTTGATTTGATACTCTTTTGTTCCAATTTCACTTGTACCACGAAGGTCTAGCTGGGAATAGAGGCATGCTTCCACACAAAGAAAGAAGATTGTTTCCTTTTTTACACAGACATCTCAAGTGTGAGGATGCTTAGCATTTATTCCCTATGATGGGGAAAATCCTACCACCACCACCCTCTTTCCTGCCCTATAGACACTGTCTGTATCCAAAGATACAGTCACTTCAAATTTGGTTTAAAACACAAACATCTCTATATGATTGAATCCTACATCATTTACATGAATTACAGCAGCTTTTCTCCAAGATAAAATCCAAGATATGCATTACTTCTTGTGTCTTTTCAAAACAGATTTCATGACCCTTCTGTAGCTGTCTGCCCTTTCCCCATTTCAAGTTCACCTCCTGCCCTACAGTCCTTTGCTGCAGCAGGACCAAGTTCCCAAAGAGCGGAGCCCTTCTGCCGGCCCTCCTTTCCCCAAGGGCCCTGCTCCTCTGTCTGCTTTGCTTCCCATTCAAGCCACAAGAAGCAAATGAACCTATTGCTCCCTCCTCTCTCCTTTTCACACCTTCTGCACTGACCCTTTCTCCTGGAGCACGCTCTGCCCACCACAATGCTGGTCACTCGCGGTGTCCCCAAGCTGTTCCCAGCTCCTCCAACAAAGATGAATCACCAAAACCCAGCATCAGGGAGATTCAAGCCCCAAAAGAGAGAGAGGAACCAGAAGACCCTGCACACTGGCAGGGATTTTAGCATTGCTGTTGCTCTTATATATGTATCACCACATATTTATTTATTTATTACCATATATTCCATTAATGAGGAACAATACTGAATCCAACAACAGACAGACAAGATAGGTCTGACCCACCATCCTAGACCCTTCTTCAAGACCCCCTTCTTCCAGGATCTCTGAAGGCTGAGGACACACAGATGGCTGAGATGCTCTTCAGGTACTAAGTTTATTTTATTCTATTGCATATCAAGGTTGTTAACACTTTTTCAGGCAAGGACCAGATCATTCTGTGACTATAAAGCACGTAGCACAGCCAAATCTTGGTCCAGCTTGTCTGTCAGCCTCCAGTTATGCAACTCATGATGATATCTGATTGCAATGTCTCTCCCTTTGCCCCTCTCTTGGAGCATCCCATATGAGAAAGTCAATCAGGGACCAAGTCACCCTTTGCGTTGTCTATTGCAACAGACTCCTGTCCCAAGTTCCTCTACAGAACTAATAAAACACAATATTATACAGAAAGTCTTCACTCATACTGCTTTTTTTCCCCCATTTACTCTTACTATAGGAACTTAGTGAGGTCACATGTAATGATAATAATAATGAGATTAGGCATAATTTTGAACATATATGAGGACAGTTTCTGATCACAATAAGGTGAAACACATCTTTTTTTTCCTGCTGAGGCCTATTTGCTCTGAGTCATTATTTACCTCTGGCTCTTCACAACCCTGCTGTGCTAATACTGTTTCAACAGAGATTTTAAACATTTAATGAAGGCACTATGTTAGCTTTTAACCAACTGATTGTTATATTCTGCATTGCTGAACTTAATTTTTCCCCTTCACTTTTTTCAGCCAAAGCACTACATTTCATTTCAACTGTCAGTCTCTGAATAAACCAAATTTAAATATCTGAAAACTTTCTTGTGTTTTCTCCACTTCAGGAATATAAAGCAGCAGATGAAATGAGTGTTTCTGAAGTTTAATGCTGAATGACACATTGAGAAATAAATAACATGGACAGTAATGTGTGAGAGAACGAAACGACATGGTGAATGCTGTTTTAAGAAGAATTAACACTTTCAAGGAGAACAGGAGGCACACAGGGACTGTGCCTGGCCTGTGGATATGAGCACAGGAGACACCCAAAAGAATTCCTTCTTGCACAGCCAATGTAAGCCATAGCAATACCTTTTGTGTCTGGTTGCTCCTTGTAGGGTCGAGAAGCAGTGAAAATCCAATGCATATATATGGAGCCGCTGGCAGAGCCAAAAAAAAGTCTTCCTCAGGGATATCCAGAGTCCTATGGGTCCACGCAACTGTACTATCTAGCTCAGAGCAATATGCCATCCCTTTGCAGCAGGTGAATAAAGGAGAGACAGTGTTAAATTTTCTGGCATCTAGTTTAACACATCTTCCATTCTGGGACCTTAATTATATCCAGGTGGTGTCCAGGTGCAGTTGTCTGGACTATCTCCATTGGGCACATTTGCTTATAGAATAGTGTGGTTGGTGGTTTTTTTGTTTTAGAAAAATGTGTTCTCCTGGCCATTCATTATGGGCTTCCACTCTTCCCAAATTTTCCCTGTGTCCCCAAACTGAGTAACAGCTAATCAAAGCCATAAATAAAAGAAGCCCGCTTTGACATTTGAGAACACGTCTAACACAGTTTATACAATATGTTTGCCCTCACTGATTTTTCCAAAATCCACACCAAGGGCATATTTTAAAGCATGCAATATTATTCCCGAGTTGAATATAGTTGTAGGTTTTTTCTTTTTATTCTTGAGACCACTGAATTTCACCATGAGATTTAAAAAGTAACCTGGATTTTATAAGGGAATTACACAAGAAGGAAATTATAATAAGAAATAAGGATGGCACCAATATACAAGAAGAGCTTGAGAACAACAACTACAAAAAAAATATTAAAAAAAAATCACTCTTGGGGGACAAAGGCATTTTCCAATCATCAGCTGCTAAATTCCACCACCACATTTGGCTATGCCCAACAATCTCACTAAGGTTGTTGGAGAGGCAAGTGCCATCAGAAATGTTATTATGGCAAACTATGACAGCCCAGATATAGGTTAGCAACCAAATGCTTCTAATGGTAGTACGGTCTGACAACACCATTAGCTGGGATGGCCAACAAGTATCTTCACCCTCAGCAACCTTCATTCAACAAACATGAGATGATCACAGTCTAGGCTTAGTTTGCTTCATATTAAAGGCACTATTTAAGACAGCTGATCATAGAAAATATCTTTTCTGAAGTTATTACAAAGTGGTTCAGCTTAAATTAAATGGGAAACACAGCAAAAATGTTTTGTAAGTTAGATCATTGATTTGAAAGAACAAAAGTGCAGGTAAGTCAGCCAAACTAATACTGAATATGAAGAAAACGTACAGCTTCCATAAGACAAAGGTGATCAGCGTGCTCAAATAGGAAGCATGAGAAAAGATCCTGCCTTAAGTAGGAAAGCTCTGCCACATGACTTTTCAAGTCAGTTGGCAAATCTCTTTGATAAAGTAATCAAGTTGTGGACAGTGCTGTAGGACTGAGGAACTGCAAGGGTATGACCTGGAATTAAGAAGGTGAAAAAATTGACCCATACTTACAGGCCTATTAGAGCCACTTGAATAGCTTGCTAGGCTTTAAAATAGCATTCTGTGGGGAGTCTAATTAATGATGCAGAGGTAAAAGCAATACGGGATAAAATGCAACATGGGTTTACTAAAGGTACACCTTGCCAAACTCACTCAATTTCTTTTTTTGAAAAGGTAACTATGAGGGCAGCAGGGGAGGTATTTCCAGGAAAAATAGGGAAGTATTCATGTCTTTGTACGAGGCCCAGGTGACACCATATGGAAAACTGCATACAATCTTGGTCACCCACGTTTCAGGCAGATACCTTCCAGCTGGAAGAGGCACAGGGAGGTCAGCAGGAAGGTTAGGAAAATGGGTGCAAGATGTCTGGCTTTTCAGCCTAACGAGGGGTGGCTGACTGGGGATGTGTCTGCAAGAAGCAGCCTGGGGAAAGGAGACCTATCTAAAATAAAAGACAACACTGACACAGAACCTGTGCATACAAAGTGGTCAAGAGTAAATTTAGGCTGGAAAGAAAAAGAGCTGCAAAAGCTTTGCAGCTCAGGCAAAGGTTTCCAAGAAGACTTGTGAGACAGAAAGCTAATTACATCTCAGGATGAGCAGTGGGTGTGCGAGAAAGGATGGCCCAACAGTGACCTGAGAGTAGGGAAGTGTCGGACACTTGGGGGTTGTCTTTATTTCCTCAGTTCTTACTCAGTGCTTTTCAAAGACCATTGCTATGGCTTTACATAAAACACGTGCTCTGAACTAACTTGCAAATCAAATTATTCAAATTAGATCATGTTAAGAAATACAGCATAAAACTAGCATATATATTGATTTTGCAAAATGGCAATTAAATGCAAGGTTACTTGAGAACCAATATAAGTGAGCCATTATAACACTTCACATAATTTGTATTTAAAAATACCTGTATTGTAATGTCAATGAATATTATCTTGAAAATAATTTATCATGTGTGTAAGTTAATAAAATTAGGAATAGAAATAAAGCCCAGCAGCAATACACAGTTATTGGTATAGGTGTAGGCTGGATATTACTAGCCATTAATACAAACTTCCCATGTGAGTAAGAGAAGATGCAAAGACCCCAATTCTGTTTCCAGTTAAATTGGTTGGACAAGAGTCAAGCACCACCACCCCTCTCTGATTTGGTTTCCCCATCTGTAGCACTGTAACAGGGCATAGCATTTTCAATCAAAACTTTATTAAGGCTGACCAGGTTGTGAAAGAAATTGTGGCTCACAATGCTCTGTAGGTGCAGAAAGTTTGGGAGACACTGACATAGTAAATGGAGGCAAAGCCCTGGAAAGAAACAGAGAAAAAAGTTGTTTTCATGTTATGTCCACTACCACTTTTAATACTTGCCACCTCTAATGTCCACTTCTCACTAGACACTGACTATGTTATCACATAACTAGTCAACAAAATAGGACCTGTCCGCAGTGGCAGGCAGGAGGTGAGGTGGCAAGAGGAGTTGCTGGCTGCTGACAGAGTACCCTGGACCTGGGAGAGCCTGTGAGTACCACACTCACAGGGGTGGATCCCATGCATAGCAATTCCCCTTTCACTGCCTCAGAAACATCTCCCACCATTTAAAATCTGTCTTTCTTTAGAAGTCTCTTAAACAGGAAAACAATTGTGAATTGTAGCACTGTACTTTCTGTGCTTTCATTTCCTCAGAGAATCAGAGGAACTGATACAGAGAAAGGACAAAAAAAATGTTAAAACTCATTTACACACTTAAAGTGTTCTCTCTTGAAGTAAATGACCTTCACAGGTCCCCTCCAACCAAAGTTATTCTGCAGTTATATGAAGTGGTACTACTGGTCCCTTCGGCCTCTTCTCCCAGCTGAGCAGTCTCAGGGAAGCTGGAAACAACGTGGAGCAGGAAGGCTCCGTTCAGCGCCAGGTACAGTCTACCTACAAGGGTGACACTGCAAGGCCAAGCCATAAGAAAACTGCTTACAGCATCCCTAAGCTCATGAGTGTTTGCGGGGAAAAAATTAAACTTTGTGTAACATTCATTTCAGTGGCATAGACCACTTTGAGAGGGACATAATGTATAACCGAATCAGCTTTGAAACATGTTGGATTTGATGCAAACTCTGCTGTATGAGGAAGCCTTAAAATTTTTAAAATGTCTGAAGGATGGCCTGCAAAGCTGCAGCTAAGCTGCATTAAAGTTTTAAAGACGATTTATTATTTTCTACTGATCTAAATCCTTAAGTCACTTTAAACTCTTAGCTCACCTAAGACCTTAAAATAAAAAAACTTAAACTCCCTGTGTCACTGTATCAAGCATTAATCTGACCAATATTTATTAAACTTAAGTATGTAAATAAAAGTATAAATTTTATATTATTAAAAAATTGTGAGGTTTTAGAAACATCATGATTGAACATGGCTCTCAGCTGACTTCACAAAGGCAGTCTGCATTTGTGTGAAGGTTCAAACTTCAGGGATAATTTACTCTCCGTACTGCAGACATCACTCAAGTTTGGGGACCCTTCTTTGTCATTTATGAGGTTGGGAACCACTATAAGAAAGAATAATAAAATGATACTATAGCATTTTTTTTATGACTAAGGAATGCTTCCCACAGCATTTGAGGCTTGTATGAATAACCACACTCTATCATTTTGTTTTCCTTCAGTGTGGTTCTAGACACACTTTACACAATGGTCACCAATACTGTGGAACATAAATAGGCTTGCCACTAGTCTGCTTTCTTTTTCAAATCTTCCCTCATTTTCTGGAGAAACTTTACTTTCCCTACTCAGTGTTAAGTAGCCTTGTACTTCCTCCTGTCACGTCTTTTGTGGTGAATGAAGGGTAGCTTGGCTTCTTCTTTCTGTTCCCTTAACAAAACCACATGGATGGGGAATTTAGCTTTCCCTAGCACTGAAGAGATGTCCAGAGCAGTTAAGGATGAGAGATGGAAAAGAGGGAAAGAAAAGAGGCTTTAAAGGACTAGCAGCTCCTGCTACCAGAGCCACCCTGAACACTGCAATGGAGGGGGAATTCATGGCTCAGCAGATGAAAGGGACTGCAGCCCCTTCATACACCCCAACAGGGCAGGGTAGCCTGAGGACCCAGCCAAAGTGTGTACTCAGCCAAAGGGGTTCCACGCTGGCCCTCATCTCTTTGCTTCACCCTTCAAGCAAACACTTCAACCATGCTCACTTGTGACCAGTAAATAAAGAGATTATGGCCTGGAAACCTCCTGAGACAGCATTTGTGGTTTAATTTGAGGTATTAAGGAGAAGCAAGTACCTTTTGTCTATAAACTGGAGCAGAAATTAAACAAAAGTTTGCAGGCAAATAAAAAAGGGTTATTTTTATTGTAAAGCCTGAAATTTAGTGAAAAAAAAAAAAAAGAATCAGAAGACATTGCCCAGCTTTCAACTCACAAGCCCAAGGGCAATCATATGTTAGGCAAACCGGCCCTCAACGCTTGTTACACAGGAAGATAATTTAGAACTGGAGCCCCCGCAGGCTGGGCCACCCAGGTCCCTGTGCCCAGGACACCCGGCTCTTGAGAGGTGACTCCTGGGCACAGTGCCATGCTGCCCACCTCACATCTCTGCCCTCCTCTCCCTGGGCAGGGCGTAGCTTTCAAATTCACCTCATAGCTGTGGAGCCCTTTTTGCCTATTAGAAAAGCTAAATTGGAGGCTAAGTGTCCCGACTGTCAGCAAAGCACAGAGCTGATGGCAAGAGCCACCAGGGCAGTCTGGAGAGCAGCAGTCCTCTTTGCAGGCTGCTGCCCCACCGCAGGCTCAGCCAGCAGCCCTTCAGGTGTCACGGTGGCAGCTCTCCTTTCAATTAATAAATCTAAACCAGGAAGAGCCATGGAGAGGCAGGAATTATGCAGGGCAGTCAAAGGGGACAAGGCAAAGGCTAATGGCCTGAAGCAAGAAAGAAAGGCAATCCAAGATGAAAAGATCCTAACAGCAACCTCTGCCAAAAAGCACCCACGGGAACTCTTACACTGGTGATTTTTGCTTTGGGAGGATCGGGGCGGGGGGGGAGGAGAGAAGCCGATGGCCTATATGAACACTTTGTGGCTTCAAGTGCAAGAAATAAACAGGCTCGCTCCAGGAATACTAATCACTAGAGAGACTTTGAGGTGCTCTACTTCGGGTGAGGTAGTCCCCTCTCCCCGACCTGACCATAAAGCTGTGATATAATTAGCAGTGTGAAAGTCCAACTCACACTTTTCCCTCTCTGGGTATTTCTTTACACAGCTGACATGTCAAAAACTAGAGAAACCATTTTAACCCCAGCAATCTAATAAACTACACCCATGTTACTAACATCCTTTTTAAAAGGCACTTGGCTAAAAATCTAGCAAATTTTGGGGGGTGGGGGGGAAAGAGAGAGCCTATTTAACTTGTCAGATCTTTTCCAGCCTAGGACTGGACCTAGCATAGCACTGAGTCATACCTGTTGCTCTGCAGGCTCCCTTTCTCTTGAAAAATACATCCAAAAAAGTCTGCTAGATATCCCTGTGGTAATTGATTCAGCTGATATTCAGACAGTCCTTTGTAGCATCTAAGAAGCTATGTGAGATGAGACAGTCAGATATGGCTCAAGCTCATTGCCAAACCAGCGGGGTTTTGCCTGTTTGCTGTTGTATTGGGTTTCTGTGGCAAGGTTTTGGTATTGGGGGGGTTACAGGGGTGGCTTCTGTGAGAAGCTGCTGGAA
>JANZLQ010000029.1:3299009-3321686 GCA_026212715.1 Elanus axillaris | reverse complement strand
GGGGGGAGTGATAGAACGACTTGGTGGGCACCTGGCGTCCAGCCATGGTCAACCCATCACAATCATCTAAATCAGGGACCTGACTTACACATCTCTATTCCCATGTTGTTTACATGTCAGGAGACACTGGGAGAGCAGGGAAGGAAAACAGAAAGATGGCACATATCATAGCTCCATCACAACAAGCGTCAGTGCTCAGCTGAAAAGCATGCCTTACAATCTGAAACAGGAATCCAGACAACAGTGGTACACCCAAGGAAGCAGTGAGACATCACTGTCCAACACAACAGGCAGCACACACCATAGCTGCAGTCTAATTGCTGTCTTGCCACAAAACAATGCTGCAAGAATTAGAGTTGAGGGCAGAGAGCAAACTGTCACAGGTTGCTCCATGAGGCTAACCCAGGAGAAAGAATAGAATATTCTTGCTGAAAACATCCCCCTTCCTTGCTACTTTAATTCAGGGAGCCATCTTAATTAAACTTCAACTTACAATGTAAGCAATTAACAGTGATAATTCAGAAAAGAAATACAAATGTTTGAAACAAAACTTCACTTACTTCAGTTGATAAATAGGTGGCTCTGCAGTTGGATATCCTGGCGGCAAAATCACCTGAAAGAAATTGAGGGTAAGTATTCATTGGACTACTTCTCTCAGCTAGCTCAGCTTTACTGATGAACTCAGAAGTTGAGCACTAGGACTACAATCAGTGTTAAAAATGAAGAAAATAGTTAGCTATCTTGTTACAGAATGACAAGAAAACCTGAACATCTGTATTTAGGATTCCAATAACGGTGATGCATACAAATTATAGATCATGGTGCAATTTTTGTGGATGAAGTGTCATACAAAATAAAGTCAAGAAGAAATTTTAAGGGAGCTGCATGCATGGTTACTGGATGTATTTAAGTGGCACTGCACTTCCATAAGTAGACACTTCAGTGTTTCTTCCACTAAGTCAACTTACTGTTTCCAGTTCTGTAAACATAAAGTAGCAAATTACTCAATTAAGTTGATTCGAATTTCATTTTGTCTCCACTTTCCAGAAAGTAAATCTAAAAGCAACTGCAGCAGATTCACTGAGGTGTCCTATACAAAGTCAATGTAAAAAATATTTTAAAAATTAGTCTTTGAAGGAAAACACTGAAATTAGTTTCTGTCAGGTGTGGAATTAGGATATATAGCTACTGAAAATATCACAAGCACACTGATGTGTTACAGAGCAATCTCTGAAAAGCATATCACAGATTTGAATCTAAAAGCTCCTTAATCCATCTGACTAGACAATGAATCCTATTTAAAAGGGTTTCACGCATGCCCAAGATTTTGCCTGCATGAGTCCAACTGCAAATCCTGTGCTAAATTCCTTAACACCACTATACCTGCAGACAGAGGGTCCATTTTGGTTGATCCAGACAATCACTAATCTTAATGCAATAGATTTTTTCATCTTCATCAACAACACACCAATCTTCACCATATATGGATGAAAGGGCTTCAATTTCATCAATCTAGAAAAAAGCATTATGCAGAAATAAATAAACCCATACACACAACCTTGTCCGCCCATCACAGTTTTAAATCTTGCTCTTTTACAGCTTATTTACAGATGAGCTAAGATTAACTACAATGGAAGGCCATAAATATTAGGGATCCAGTCCCAATTCACAGCATAAGTAATCTTTGCTCAGCTCTTCCATACACACACCATCTTTGACATTTCTATGGATAATCCTGTACTTAGCAGCAACAAGGTGAGCAAAGTGACATGGAGCAGCTACAACACGTCCCTGCAGCTCTCAACCAGTGCTGCTACTGGTTGGGTCATCCCCCTGCGGGGGAAAAACCCCAAGGCCTTGGTGCAAGCTCATACTGAGTCAGAGTGAATGAATTCATCCAGCGAATTCCTGTAAAATCCAGAGAGCCACCTTCCGCCTAGTAAACACCTGAAATGGGGCTTCCGTGCAAATGTGCAGTCACCCGTTGGTGCCTGAACAAAGACAATCTCTCTCTCTGCCGCTTGGACAGCACCGCGGCCCAGGGGCACGGAGCTCCTCACAAGGCCGGGGTTCACCAGAAGCCACCTCGCCGCTTTCGACGCGGAGCTCGTACTGCCTGCCCAAGCCCACCGCCGCCCGGCCCGGCCCGGCCCGGCAGGACCATGACACCCCGAGCGCACATGCACGGCTCCCCACAGCCCTTCTCACCCCCACCGCCGCTCACTTGCTGCTGGGCCCTTTCCATATCACCCGCCGCCATCGGTACCTGAGGGGAGGAAGGAAAGGGCAGGCAGCTGCCCGGCGCGGGGCCATGCGCGCATGCGCCGACGGGGGAGTTTGCGCAGTAGTGGTGGTGAAGCTGCCTGCCCTTCCCTCCGCCAGCGCCCCCCCCCGACGGGCGGGCGCATGCGCAGTGGTTCCCAGAGAGCGCCGGCGGTAAGCGGCTGTCCGCGCGTAGGTCTGTGTCCGGTGGGTCGCTGCGGGCCTCGTCCCGTCCCTCTTTGGCCGCTGTGCCCGTGCGGTTGCCGTGGCGTCTCGGATCCCAACCGGCGGGAAGATCGAAAGGGCAGAAGCGGCTGCTGACGGGGACTCGCAGACTTAACGGGAGAGCCGCGCTCTGCTCGCCCGCCCTCGGGGCAGGGCGGGGTTGCCATTATCTCCAGGAAGAGATGGCGCAGCCTCCATGCCTCAGCTGCTGCTTCTGTGTGAGGCGCTCCCGTAGGCCTCCCCGCCCTGCCCCTTGCCTCCGGCTCTGTCAGGGCTGGCAGTGCTTACCCCGCTCGTCTCAGCACCTGCTACCTTCCCCTCCTGTGGCCTGTGTTTCTTACCTACAAACGGCATACCTCAGAGCAGGACGATCCATCTCATGGCCCAAGTGGGCCTTCAGATACCAAAACACTGCTACATCCGAGCCTGGCTCCCGAATAACTGTAGGAGTAGTTCCTCCTCCTATGCCTTTGTCCCCGGTGCACTGCCATGCAGTTCCCCTGAACCATTCCTGGGTGTCTCTGAAAGAATGAGTGATCTCGAGTTATCTGCTTGTTTCCAGGTTAGGTTTAATTGCTGTCCCAAGTAAAAGAAACCTAACATATTGCTACAGCAAGTAGCCCAAATAACTAGGTCATGATGTAGCATTAATAAATAGTTACAAAATCTACTTTTGTATGCATTGCCACAGAATCAAGATGATACCTATCAGGTGGTATTCTTGCCTTATTCATTACATTGTACTTTTGAAATAAAGTGTACAAGCAGTTGTATTTCAGTGATGATTTTACAGATACAGTCATTTTTACCTTGCACTTAGGTCACTCAAAATGAGTGATTTGCCTTCTTACAGCTACATAGTTTCTTCCAAAAAAGGATTGAAAAAAAATCGTAGGTGTTCCAAGCATTTTTCATTACACTTACAGAAATGCAGTTCACTTATTTAACATTGACAAGTTTTGTGTATCTCCTTTAGAGACAGCACTGATTAGTAATGATCTCTTTTTGCTTGAGTGCAAGCAATGGGTGTCACATTTTTTGCAGTTTGTAGTTCGTATGTTTTCTTCCAATGTGTTTTTATACTGACATAGTTGTGAAGGATTCAAGGTAAGCTTTGTTTTCCCCTTTCTCAAAAGCTGACAGAATCTCCATCTGCTCTGGAGAACAGGATAAGGGTTCAGAATGATTGTGATAAATAGGACAGATGTTCTAAAAACAAAAAAACAGCTATAAAAACCCTGAGGATGCAACTGAGTAGAGACAAACCCAGCACTGCATTATCGACTGCATATATTCATGATGGAGAACTACTGGTTACACAGCAGTTCCGCAGAAATGATCTGGGAGTTAGAGTGAATCCCAAGCTAAGCATTTGTTAACAGTGCCATGCTTTTGCTTAAAGAACCATCGTGCCAGGACGTCCAAACACACATGAGGTGATGTAAGATGTGAGGTAATCCTGCTTTGTATGGAACTGCTAAAGCCTCAGCTGGGAATCTGTGTCCAGTTTAGGACTGCACTTCAAGAAGGATGTGCACTAACTAAAGTCTGGATTAAAGCAATAAAATCAATCACAAATCTAGAAAGCCTGAATTCTGAAAAGACTGGAGAAGGAGTTGGTTAGTTTAAAGAGAAGTCTGAGAAAGGTAGACATCCTTAATATGCTACAGATTGCTGCAGAGAGGAGACTACATTTTTCTCCCTCTGAGATGTATAAAAGATGTGAAGTACATAGATTTAATTTTGAAGGTTGAGAGATTCAAATCGTATGCCTGGGGTCTTTAGTGCATAACTGAACCTCACTGTTCTTTACAGTGAGGCATCTCCCAAACTGATACTCTTCACAGCTGTGCATGAACTTTGATATTTAAAATGGTTAGTAAATCCAACCTTTGGTCCTGTCAGGGCAAGGTTAATATACTGGGTAATTACTCATGCCTCTCTGGAACTAGAATCTAGGGCACAAAAAGCTTGAACCAGATACATATAATATTCACATAGTTAAGGAAGCAATATTTACACAGCATAAATAAGAAGAATGTTGTCTGAATGCAGCGCATGTAAAAGCTACTAACAATTTCAAAAGAAATTTTAAAAGATCAGAAATGCTTTTTAATGTAATACTGCTTACATTCTATTACCAAATCTGTCCAGAGGGTGGAGGTAAATAGCCATATTTTTATGTTACCATAAAGAAAAAGAAACTAGCTGAAAACGCTCATTCTCCCTGTGTATATAACCTCAGCTCATGTGAGCTTTACTTGTTGCAAATTCTTTTACCTCTGCTAGTTGTTTTTTAACTTCATGATCCAAAGCTCAGAAACTTTAGATTTGCATAATAAATCAAGTTGTTATATAAACGATGTTAAGAAGACAGTATGGAGTTTGACAGCACAAAGTAAATGCTGATTGGAAATAAAATGCTACAATTGATATGAGTGAAGAATTCTGATTTGTGACTAAGAATTGCATGTAAAGCATACATCATGAGATCTTAACTTCACTAGAGCTGATGGGCTTTTGACTATTAACTTTGATGGGGCCACAGTATGTAAATATAGAAGGGTAAAACAGGATTGAATCACAAATAAGTGAAAAATACAGAACCAAGAAATATATAAGAACTAAAACATTTGAGTAAAACATCAATAACCCTGCCTGATTTTGCATGCAACAGTTCAAGCAGCATGGTGTATTTGCAACTTCTCTTTTAAAAAAAAGAAGATTAAGAACAGATAAGGACAATGTCCGTCATGTACTACCAGTTAATGCCCTCAGTTCTGTATTCTGTTTTTGAGCAGGATTTTCTTCTACTGAGGCTCTGCCAGTACTGTAGCTTTATCTTAATAATAGCTCAATGACAGCATTTTGTTATAGTAACTTACTAACAAAACACAAAATTTTCTCTAACTTTCTAATTCCACTCTACATCCAATATAAATCTCAATCTGGGCCATCCAATAAGGAGCATATATATATACATTTAAGCACAAAGTAGTTCAGATGATTTCATTTTCAGAGTGATGTGTTTTGCTAGATTGTGCTCTAAACTGACATAAATTAGCTATAAGATTCGTAGTTATAAGCTCTCCACATATAGCTAATTTATCTTTTGGAACTAAACCCAAACTGATTCAATCACAAGAAAAAAGTGCATTAAACAAGCCTAAATCTTGGTCTAAGACTACGTGTCTGGGAAGTCTAAGGGGAAGTATATGTACAGGTGACTTACACATTGCTTAAGAATGTTTCTTCTCTTTTAGCCACAACCCAGTTGTGTGCTGGCTATAGCAGTGTACAGTTGTCTTCTCTAGAGCTAGAGATGTATCTGAAAGCTTTTCTACAAAGTAATAACTGCTAGCAGGTTTTAGGAGCCTTCTTGCAGAAGAGGATCAGTGAATTCTCATGTTTTCTCCTGCCATATCTGCATTCATATAAAAAGGGCATGTTAAAATTAACTCTCCTCTCTTATATTTTTTTTTTTCTGCTAGAGAATAAATACCTCCAGAAATTGCCAGAGCTTGCTTCAGTGCTGCTTTGAGCAGCAAAAAGCATTCCTAATCTCAGCAGTTAATCCAGCTCACACTATCTACAAATTAAACACATTTCATGGTTATTTGCTGCAAAGTATGAAATAAACATCAGCAACAGACTCGCATCTGTAAAAATTCCTATTGCAGGCAGTTCAGAACAACATGAAAATTTGCTTTCATCGTGCACTGGAAGTTGCTCTCGGTAGTCCAGGGAGAAGGTCCACAGGAATGACATCTGAGAGTGTCAGCACGTTAGTTAATTCTCCTGTTCCTGTCTTTTACCAGTCTAGTAAGTAAAATCAGTACAGAAATACGACAAGGGCCTGTGCTTGCTGCACTGCTTTCCAGACAGAGTTGAGGAGCAACCATCTCAAGAAGTGCACCAGGGCTGCATGCAAGCTACTAAGGAGAAAATTTTTAGTTTCTGTCCAATGACTGTTTGGTGAGTTAACACTCAGTCATTAAATATTTTATTGCATGAAAACACATGTGCAACCTGTCATGTATCATTTATTACTTCCATTTATCATTTCCATGTATACACTCCCTTGCTAAATTGTGTACCTCAAATTTTACCAGTATGCCCTAGCCTGAAAAGGAAGAAAACAAAGTGTCAGTGCAATAAAGAGTTGTTGTATCGTAAATAAAATTGTGAAGTTTCACGCAGGGTAGCAATATAAATGCCCAGTAATTCCTGCCCCTTTCCAAGTCTGAAACACTTTCTAAAAGTTCTTCCTTAGTTGAGCCCTGGATAAACCACTAGCAACCTAGGTCAATGGTACAGAAGCAGAAAGGGGTATAGGGAGGTGCTGTTTGTCTCATCTCAGCTGCAAATGGTACCTTGCAAAATGAGAAATGATCAGCATCTTGGCTTGTATAGTTGCTAATGATGACATCAACCACAATACTTATTTTCTTTCAAGTAATGGCCATGAAGAGTGGTATTGTTTCAAAATTTCCAGCTGAAGTACTTCTAGTCATAGGGTTTGGTTGCCTGCAGCAATGAATTCAATTAGTTTGTTATGCACTACGCCCAGCAGAAGCTCCCTCCCTAAATAAGTTTCTCCTCAGGAAGTGCTGTGGCCTTACAGCTTTGAATTCTGTGGTCAGGTTGTCTCATCAGCCCCATCCCAGAATACAAGACATGTAAAATATACTATACTGTGAAAATCATTGACGATGCTGTTCAGTGAGCTCTGTGCAAGGCTGTTTGCCAGTGCATTCAGCCCTAACATGGGAAGCGTTTCATGCTTTGTGCATTGCTAATTTCAGCAGGTTATCTGAAAAAGGAAAGACATTTTAAAAAAGATAAATGCTCAAACCAGAAGGAACCCTTGATACCAGCAACAGTGTTTTTTTCATTTCTGCACTTCAAGTCTGAAACGCACTGGCTTATTCCTCTGGGATCTGCAAGGAGGCAAAACATGGGTGGAAAACAGATGTTCCTTGAAGATGCTGGAAGCAGGGGGAGTGTAGTGATACTGACCAGGAGACCACTGTATGTCCAGGAGTTGGTGATCCACAGTACAGTTAAGCTGAGCAAGCCCAGGTCACTGCTGTGCTGCCTTCAGGCCTGTGCTGTGGTGCACCAGGCCATTGGCCGCAGGATAAACTCCACCAACAATTTGTCACGGAGGAGCCTGCAGGCAGCTCCGGCTTGGTGCGGGCGATTACACCACCTGCGTGGCCTTGCCTTTATCTAGGAGTGCAGCAATAAGTTCTCACATGCACATCCTTTATAAATAGCTGTTTTCTTGTAAGAAAATTAAAATAGCTCAAATGACAGAGGAGGAGTTTCCCTCCGTGGATGGGATCTGTGCAGCGTGCTGTGGGAGAAGTCCATCCAGGGTCAGTCCAATGCTGCAGGAACGTGGGGCTTGCAGCATCTGAAGGGACGTAAGTTTTACTCACTATCTGTGTTACCTTCCCCTATTCTGTCTTTTTAAAACAGTAATTTTATTAAGCCATTTGTTGTCAGGCCTTTCTTACTGAGAGTCAGAGAATAACACGGCACGGTCCCTCTGAATTCATTGCCTCTACTCCCTGGTGCAGAACAGGGAGCTACAGTATAACTGAGTGACTGAAGGGTAAAGCTCTCTGCTCTGAACTCTGTGCTGCATTGCAATGGGTTATAGAGTAGGGGGATGCTGATAATTTCATTTTATTACAAAAATCCTAATACATATGAGGAAATAATATAAATATTTTTATACAGTATTCATGTATGTAAAATAGAATACAAAATAGCAAAAAGGGAGAGATGCTTAATTTTATTGTGAGATTGCTTGGAGCAGTTATGGCATTGCGAAGGATGGCTCAAAGCCGGAAGCAAGAGGAAGAAATAAAAGGAGAGAAGCTTAGACAGACTGACAGCAGTGGCTGAGAACATAAGGAAAGATATGAATGCAGGCGTGAAACAGCTAGCGCTCTGAAAGTAAGGACAGTGCCTTGAAGACCTGCTCCTAAGGAGAGAAAGTCAATGTGATTATTCACTGAAGCCTCATAGATGTCACATACTTATTGCTGAATCATCCCTGGAAGCAGATCTCTTAAATAAGATAAACTAATTTAAAGTAATGAAAAGCAGGGGAAGTCCAAACACAGCAAATTTGTGTTATCTCTGCAGGTGTGGAACTGTTCCATTTCTTCTTTTGGAACTTGATTGTTAAAGCATTAAAAATATATGTAGCTATAGACAATACAGAAAAATGAAGCATGCCTCCATTATTTACATCCCAAGAGTTTCACAAGAATTGCTCAGGTTTAAACTTGCCCACTTCTAGAACAGAAGTTTCATCCTAATCTTTTGAGATAGTTTCTCATGGCACCTGTGGCTCCTGCCCTGCCTTTTCAGCACTCCTTCTGCATACGACACAAAGTCATGCCTCAACACCACAAAGCTTCCCTGCTTCCTTAATAAATTCCTGCACGATTTCAAAGGCAGTGTGGGAGCTTTCAAAATGCAACCCCCCATCTCAGGTGCTAAAGGCAGAAAAACAAGGTGCTGGCTATTGGCTTCAGGTGAAAGGTGGAGAATAAATAAGGGCAGGGCAAAGAGAGGGGAAAGGAGTGGTGGATTAAAGGGAGGTTTAGGTGGGTGTTTTACTTTTTGTCTCCAGCAGTGCCCACTCTCTTGCTCTTTCAGGTTGCTGTTGGCCACACTGTTCTCAGGAGCAGTGCATGCCTTCACGGTTTCCTTTTGCTCACACCACGTTGGTGCAGGAGACTGAAGCGACGTCCAAGAACGTCCTTTTCCCCTCTCTGGTGATACACGATTCTTACTTTACTCTTACTGTACTCTTACACTGCCCTTCTGAGGCCGCTTTGCCCAACCCCTCCGCACCCCTGGAGGGCCCGTCAGCCTCTTCGCCTTCCCGCCGCCTTTTCTCTTCCCCCCTCGGCAGCTCCCCTCAGCGGAGGCGCGGCCTGGGCTGCTCTCGGGGCAGGCAGGAGCCGAAGCCCCGCAGCTCGCGCCGCGGCGGCAGGCGAACCCCGGCGCGAACAGGGCACGATCTGTCGGGCAGACCCCGCGGGGGCGTCACCGTCCCTCCCTGGCTGCGGGCTGCTTCCTCTCAGAAAACGGGCGGGCGCGGGGCCCCGCTACATCCCTCCCAACACTCCGGGGAGGCCCCGGCGAGCCCCGGGCTCCTGAGAGAGGCCCCACCTGTGGGGGCAGGGGCCGGTGGCTCCGGCGGGAGGGGCGGGGCAGAGCTGAGGGGGCGGAGTTTCGCTCTGCCCCGCCCCGCCGGGAGCCCGCACCGCCCGCCCTGCGCGGCGGGGGCGGGGGGAGCAGTCCGCGCTGCCGAGGCGCCGCCGCAGGTCACGTGCGGGGCTGGTGCGTATAACACGGCGGGAGGGGCGGGAGGGGGGCAGCGGCGGCGGGAGCTGCGCGGAGTGGTGAGGTGAGGCTGCCGGCGGGTTACTTTACCCGCCCCGGGCGTATCTTCTTGCGGGGGGGTGGGGGGGAACGGCTGGAGACGCGCCCTCCCGCTGCGGCGTTTGCTTTGTCAGTGCCGTTATTTATGCCCGTCGTTGTCCTTTTTCCCCGGGCTGTTCCCGAGCCGGCGATGCCCACCCGTGCCCGCGGGGCGGGAGGGGCGTCAAGTTCAGCCCGAGCCGGTTGCGAGAGGTGCGGCCGGGCCGGGGAGGCCTGCGGGGCGGGCGCTGCGTGAGGGGGTACGTGCCCCCGCCGGGCTGCCCCGGGGGACCCCGGTTCGCGGGCAGCCTCCGGCGCCGCCTCGCCTCTGCGGCCGCTGGGAGCGTGTTGGGGAGTGGCGTGGGGTTGGGGGTGTCGCTGCTTCCCCCCGAGGAGCCTCTCACAGCGTGACCCGGCAAGCCCTCCGCCGGGGCGGCCCGAAGTAAGGCTCGGCTGGAGGCTGAGGAGCCGAAGCAGCGGCAGCCTTGGTAGCCGGGGCGGGGGGGCGGCTCTGGCCTTCGGAAAGCGGTGTGAGCGCTCGCTGTGCTGCGAGAGTGGCCCTTTCTCATTCTCCTTCCCCCTCTCCTCCCTGTCCCCGGAGCCGCGGCCGGTGCCGCCGGGTGTGGTGGTCCGCGCCCGGGGTCTGAGCGCACCTTTCCCCTAGGCGAGAGGTGCCGTTGCTGTGACGCGGGAGGCTGCCGCCTTACGAAGCGTGTAGTTACTGGTACAGAAACGGACGGCTCGATCCCAGGCGCGCGTAGGGAACTCGGAGCGGTTCTGCCGAAGTTCTTGTGTGCTTGGAACAGCGGTTGCTTGCTGATCCAGTGAGATCTTGCTCTAGCTGTGGTAAGCTTATTTAGAGCTCTTGGGATGAAAGAAAGTCTTTGATGTAGCAGTAACTAAACTAGGTGCATGCAGGAAACGGCCAGGAGGTGCCTAAGAGCGAGGATTAGTTTAAATAGCTATTGCCTTGGCAATGGTATTGAACAGGTATTGTGTTACTGAATCCATGTTAATTGCTACTGAGCAGACAGTAACTTGATTTTTAGATAGGTGATGCTTCCATATGAACTACCATGAGACTGTCACAGAAGCATGTTCAACTTCTAGAACCCTTTAACTGAAGATTAAAATAACTGCTTTCAGATAACATCACTCGTGCTTCTAGTACTGCAACTCTTTCTTCTTGGAGCAACTCCTGTCAGTACAGTGTGTTGTGGTGGGTTTCTAGACAGGTTCTGTCTGTTTGTGTGGTTTGGTGTATTTTGTCTTCCTCTTTTACAAGTACCACATCATAATATGTCCATGCTGGGACATGTAAGAAGTCTTCCTGAGCAAGTATTGTCCTTTCCTACAGGAATCTAGTTTTCATTGCTAGAGAGAGATCTCTTGAAATACTGGACAGTGCTGTGCTTTTTACCAGCCTTACTATTTGTTATGATTAGAAAGCTTCCTATGCAACCAGTGGCTGCTGACTCAGAGCCTTAACATTAAATTGGGCAGTGCCAGTACTGCTTCTGCTGCTTGTTGAGCTGCAGCAGAGTGAAAACCAGCCATGTTCTGCTTAGTGTGTATTGTTGCTCTTCTGGGCTGTGTATATGGTAGGAGGCCCCAGCTGAAGAAATCCAAAGCAAAAAGCAAGTGTGTGTTATCAGTAGTGCTGCCCTGTGGTCAGGGATGGTGCTTTAGGTCTTCATAGACTGCTTTGTGAGAAAAGCAGCTTTTTTTGCTCAGACTTTCTCCTCGCACTTGGGTAAAATTGGTAGTTTGTATATTGATTAGCTAGGTGGCCTTTTGTGGTTAAGTATTCTGCAAAACTTTTAAGCAGACATGCGGGCAGAATGGCAACCTGGGCACTCTGCTCTGTTGGAAACAACCCCTGTGTGAAGATAGATGCTGTAATAGTGTGAGAAGGTCACTCTGGCATAGGTCTCACAGAAGAAGATAAAAACAGAGCATCTCAATGCTATTTTTTAATACCTTCTTAAAGGACAAGTTTCAATTAGCACTCAAGTACTGATACAGTAGTCCTAATGAGTTCAACAGAAGTGCCTTGCAGTCACATCTCAGCTGTATAGGAGACACTAAATATTTTTTTTGTGGTGTTCTCTCATGGTATACCAGTGACTGTAGAGACTGCTATACAAGCCTTTCAGCAGCACAAGGCATAAAGATGAGCTCTGAAACTCAGTTTAACCTATATCAGCTGATTAATGGAATAAGGTAATGATGGCAACACCACTGAACAGACGTCCACCCTCTTAAATGGCTTGTAGCTTTGCATATAGGCAGCAAAATTCATATAGATTAACCTGCTAGTAGTATCTTATGCTAATAAATCCAAACTGAAGTATTAAGTTTCTCCCTCAGTGCTGATGGTCTGGCTTGGTACCTCAAAACCAGTGGGTGGGAATTTTGGAGCTCTCTTGGTGGTGGGTCAAATAAACTCCCTCTGCAGGGGGTGTGCAAGTGTACAAAATACAGTTGTAAGTGTGTAGTGTTGAGTGCCTGTGTGTCTATTTCTTTCCATACTCTAAACTTGCCACTCAAACTTCTGTTGGTGCTTGCTCAGCTCCATTAGCAAATCCTCTTGCTTAAAACAGTATTTTCAAGATTGTGCTAAGTTCTATTAAGAGCCTCTTTGCTGCCAGCTTCATTTAGGCACTTCATTTAGCTTGTTAGCTAAAACTTTAGGTTCTGTATCACTTGTCTGCTGAGTAACTGTGGGCAGATTCACTTTCCAGCCCTAATTGTAGGAACACTTTCATGCGAATGATCCTTCTAACCATGACTAATAGCCAGACAGTCATTCTTCTGCATCATTGCGTGCTTCAAGCTTACAAAGTGTATTTGAAATTGGAGTCTTGGCCAAAACAGCAAAATCTTTGGGGACTGAACCAGTGAACCAGACAGACCTTTCTTAGCCATGTTACTATGCTAATATTTGCTGTAGGAGTACAAACAGATCGGTGATTTTAACCTAATGACTATTTGGGGGGACAAAAATCATGCAAGTAATTTTACACAGCAATTCAGCTTTCCATGTATCTTAAGCTGTTTAGGATTCTGCTCGTGTACATAACTGGCCTTGCTGCATACAAGAGTTGTGCATTTGGATCAGCTTCTTGGTTCCCTTCCCAAGCAGTTTTTTCTTCCTTCTCATCAATATCAAATGGAAACTGCAGGTTCTTAATATGTTGAAAGTGCATTGTTATTCATACCTGCTGTGTATGTGGGATGTTGACAAATTATAGGGGTAATGATAGGAGTGTGTTCCTCTTACATGAGACATTGGAGAGATAGCTAAAGAAATATTGTGTGGGAGGGGGCGAAAATGAAGGGTGAGCTTTGCTTTGTTATTTTTCCCCCTATCCTGATAGGTAGGCCAGCAACATGAGCTCTAACTATACTCTTAGCTTTTGTCTTTATGATTCTCAGTGCTGTATTCTGTGTCTCCCTGAAACAGTCTAACTCAGCTTCAGAGAGGGTATTATGGACTAATAACACATAAACATATTTGATTTTGTTCTTTCTCTAGCCACTGGTAGAACTGATTCACTGAGGAAAATTATACCTGCCCCAGTAACAACAAACTGCTGTGTGGCCTGGGACAAGTGGATGCCTTCCTGTTTAAAGGAGAAGGTAGCTTCAGGGCTCAGAGGATTACTAGAAGGACTAGTACTGTTCTGTTTTGTTTCTTATTCTAGTAGAACTGGAAGAACAGGCACAAACAAGACTATTGTCTAACCACTGCTGGAGAAGGTGTTTGTATCCTGTGTCTGTGGTAGATTGCAGGTGACTGATCCAGTCTGTTCTTCTGATACATGCTAGAAAGGGGCTGCTTAGTCTCCCTGTCAAATTCTTTGAAAACAGATTCCCTCTCTCCCTTTGCTGATTGAGCAAAAGGTAGGGGAAAACTCTCTTCTCTGTATTGTTAGTGATTTGGCAGTCTGTCCTGTTCCAGGCTTCTGTCTGTCTTGAATATTACAAGATCTGTCACTGTTACAGGCTTTTTGTTGCTTACCCAGTATTCTTACTGTCTCTTTTCTTGCCGAGTGGCTTGTCATCTTACAGTTGTCAAAGAGCTCCCTGCATCTATTTTAGCTATGAGTGTGTGTGGTGCAATCAAGCTGCCTGTCCAATGCAGCAGAGTGTGAACAGTTTGTGGGACTAATCAAAACCTCTGTTAGTATAGGAAAGCTAACTATGTGAGGCCAGTAGTGTTCTTTGCAATCATTAACTGACTTCAGAAATCTAGATTCTGTGGTATCTGGTAAACCTAGTGTGTCAGTCAGGTAAAGATGCTGAACTGGAGACACTAAATTGGGACCACCTCTTTTACTGTTTTTAGCAGCAATAAATTGTGTATTGCAGCACAGTCTTTTGAGGCTGCTTTTAAAATTGCTTCTTGATACCTCTTAAAAGCAGTGTATTTAAATAGGACATTAAAATTGTTTTTTGCCTGTGCTGAGCTGTGCTGCATCTGAGTCTAGTTGTAGTAACATTTAAAAAAAAAACCAGGGCAAAACAACTTCAGATTGTGATGTTGTCTTTGGAAAAAGATTGGTTAAGACATCACTTAACTGCATTCTGCAACAGACCTGGTGAGTAGCAGTATCTCTTGCCCAAGGGTCTAAGGCTCCCTGTCTACTAGAGAGCTGTAAAAATAGCTATGCTAACAGGTTTTGTTTTCTCCCTTCTTTGAAAGATGTAGATACTCTTTTTTTTTTTTTGTAGTTCAAGAGCAATGGTAAGATGAGAATTAGCTAGTGATGTTTTATAGTTGTGTGTGAACTTCTCCTAGTTTTGGCTGGGACAGAGTTAATTTTCTTTCTAGTAGCTGGTATAGTGTTATGTTTTGGATTCAGTATGAGAAGAATGTTGATAACACACTGATGTTTTCAGTTGTTGCCAAGTAATGTTTAGACCAAGTCAAGGATTTTTCAGCTTCTCATGCCCAGCCAGCAAGAAGGCTGGAGGGGCACAAGGACTTGGGAGGGGACACAGCTAGGACAGCTGACCCAAACTGGCCAAAGAGGTATTCCATACCATGTGATGTCATGCCCAGTATATAAACTGGGGGGAGTTGGTTGGGGGGGGATTGCTGCTTGGGAACTAACTGGGCATCAGTCAGCAAGTGATGAGCAATTGCATTGTGCATCATTTGTTTTGTATGTTCCCATCCTTTTATTAGTGTTGGCACTTTACTATTGTTACTATTATTATTATTATTTTCTTCCTTTCTGCTCTATTAAACTGTTCTTATCTCAACCCCTGAGTTTTACTTTTTTTTTTTTTTTTCCCTGATTCTCTCCCCTATCCCACCGGGTGGGAGGGAAGTGAGTGAACAGCTGTGTGGTGCTTAGTTGCTGGCTAGGATTAAACCATGACACTTCTTTATATTGTACTATTGTGTTTCTTAAAGATAAGGTCAAATCTGCAAAGTTGTTTGAGTATCTGACTCCCCTTCAATTCAAGGTTGGAGGGGTCAGGTATTGGAGTTCAAGAGCTGATAGTACCAGTCACTGATGGGTATCTGGGACCTCAATGTGAACTCAGATTCTGTTCCCCAGGCTTGGCAGCCAAAATAAGTCTCAGTTAATCCTGAAGAAGTACTTGGGCTAATAGGCATACATATTTTTTTCCCCTCATTGCCTCTGGAAACCTTATGGGGTAAAGAAAGGTAAAAACCTTACAAGGAAAAAGTAAATGCTTATTGGTATGCTTGTAGCAAAGCTTGCCTCATTTGTGGTATACAGTACTCCCAAGGCACACTTAGAACCTAGAAAACCGAGAAGCAAGAAAACATGGGTATTTTGTTATTTAACTGCTTTGTATGAGGAATTTTAATGCCTCTTAGTGGCATGACTGAGTACTGGAGTGTTGAAAACAGTTTGCATGCTAAATGTGTTCCACAGAGGAAATAATTATCTTTCTCATACCAGTGTTGGAATTAAATAAGGGAGAAAAGTGACATAATACTTAAACCATAACTTATAGCAGCATAAGAGATTGCAAAATCAGTTCTTTCATTTCTTTATTAGAGATGAGTACTGAAGCAGAACAGCAGCTTCTCCATGACGCTAGAAATGGAAATGTTGAAGAAGTTAAACAGCTGTTGGATACCATGGACAAAGGAGAAATAAGCTTTGATATCAACTGTAAAGGTTAGTCACCTTCTTCAAATGTTTGTAATCTCACTGTTGAAGCCACATGTAGTGAAACTGTTACTGATAGTATAATCTTGTTTTCTTTGGAGTGCTCAATAGAGTAATAAAAAACACTTCAACCGCTGCTTTTGCCCTGTGCCATACTTGCATAGGGAAGTGATCATAAAAGCAGAGTACAGATAGTTGTAATGTACAGAAAACCTCAGATTAATTCGCAGAAGCTGTAAGTGTCAACAAGACAAAGAATCAGTACCTCTTTCTGCCTGTGTTCATGCTTATGCCAACTTTAGAGCTTTATAATACTAAACAAAACTGACTGTGGTGCCAGGGAATGGTTCAGGGAGGTAAAGAGCCTCTGTCAGGGCTGCAGAGAAGATTGGGTCTTTTATTTGTGCTCTGCTAGGTGTGATGATTTTTTTTTTGACCCATGTTTCATTATTGTGTAGTAGGAGCAGCTACAGCTCTTGCCACTTGTAGGAATGGTTGGGACAAATGTATGCTTTTTTACCATTAGCAGTATACTAAGTTACTTGGGAAAATAAAGTAAAACTGCTGGTCATCTGGATCTGGGTCTTTGGCCAACGTTAAAGTTTTGCACATGCATAGCCAACGTAGTTATGGCTAAGCAGCTTGCTTGCTGAGCATTAAAACTTCAAACTGGTGCTGGATTTGCAAGCTTGCTGGCAATTGCAGACTGCCCTATTTCTTTGTTCATTTAGTAGCTTTATATTGCTCTTTATTTACACGAGTGTATTTCTGGCTGCTTCAAAAAGGTGGATGTGTATCCCATTCTTTCTACACAGGCTGGTATTACTTTGTTCAGCATTTAACTGTTAAGGGGCACTGAGAAGACAGCGCTGCAAAGGGAGAGGGGAGAGAGCAACTATGTTTCCTCTCAGCTGGGATGGAGGGAACACACTGCTCTAAAGAGCACAGAAGCCCGTTATCTGAACAAGCTCTATCCCTTTCCCAAGTCTCATTCTTAATCACCAGTTTACTTATCTGTTTGTTTGACTACTCAGCTGTGTCTGTGTTTTCCCAGTAGTTAATGTGCTCATCTCAGAAAAACAAGTTGCAAAACTGAAACCCTTGCTACTTCATCTTCAGGGAGCTAGTTTATAGGGGAACTAGACAGAGCTTGATGGAGCTAAAGTCCTTCACCCTCCCAAGTATGTCCTTTGCAAAAATTCATGACACTGTATAGTGCCTAAACAGCTGGAATCAAAGTACCTTAAGATTCATGCAACAGTACCCATAAATAAGTTGCTGAAGTCTCTTGCGCTTAGAAGATGTTTCAGAGCATCTCAGATGCGTTCTTATACATAATCTGAAGTAAAAAAAGGGTAATGAAACGGCACAATCTGCAGTCCTGTATTATATCAAGCAAACTGGTCTCTGGTCAGCGTTCCTGCTCAAAGTCAACTGTTAGTATTGTGGAAGCCTAGAGCATAGAAGAGACTCAGCTAATGAAGGGAAAGATGGTTCTTAATTCTTACTTTTCCAGTTTAGCAATATGTGGCCAGCCAGCATGCTCATGATGGTTTAGATTAAACAAAATAATTCTGAATATGGAATCCATACACAGTGAAATCCCTGCTTTCTGAGTTCTGATTCTTCTAAATGTTAGAGGACACAGAAGTGTAACTAAAGTGTTTTCTGGGGGAACTGTTCTGATTTGTGTGAAACTTGGGTTAAATCCCTGTTTTTCCACAGTCATTCTTCAGAGACTGACTGTTTCAATCACTTTGCTCCTGTAGACTACTCCATTGGAAACAGTCTAAGACAAATTCAGGCCAAAGAGCATCTGCAGTATGACTACCTCTGCTATTATGCCTCCTTGCTAGCAAAGCCACTATGTCTTGCTACAAATCCTGATCTGTTAAGTACTACCAGATAGTAGTTGCATAATCACATGCTGATTAAGTAAAATACAGGCTGTAGATTGTAACTGACTTTTTGCAACCCTCAGTCTTCCTTTTCTTCCCTATAGCCTCTTATCCTTCTGTCATTACCTTCTGGATAATTAGATGTCCCTAGAAAGTCAGGGTATGGGGAATGTCTTCAGTGCTGCAGCAGTTCCTTCAGGACTTGCATCTGATGTGGTAATGACACTTGGCTTGGAATAAAGTACTTCTGGAGCAGGTGGGAGGCTGTACTGGAGGTAAACTTCCCCCAGAGTGTGTCTTGGGAGATGAAGTCTGATGCATTAATGTGCCTGGGTGTCAAAGCCTACCTTCAACACCTTGTAAAATCTGTCTTGCCTTTCCAAGGGTGAGCTTATATCTGAGGCTGTGCTCTAGATTCACAAGTGTAACATCTGACAACCCTGATCCCAGACATCCCGACTTCAGCCAAAGTGAAGGAAGAGGAAATAAATCCAAGCTTCTTGTACTTGCTCTGTTGTGACTGAATTCTAGCCAGTCAATACTTGCAGATAAGCAAGACTTGCTTGATGAGAATCCAGCCAAACAGTGTGAATTTCCATTTCCAGTTTTCTCAGTTCACTGGTTTCAAAAGAAGGTATCCACATTAAAACAGCACTAAATCTGGGTTTCATCTGAAATGATCATGTTTTATAAACCTGCCTGTGTTGGCTCATTCTCCTTAAACACAAGAAAATAGAATATCTGGGACTTTGCAGAGTAAGAAAACTGTGAAATAAGATCAATGGTTGATAGTGTGTTATAGCAAAATACACATTTGAATGGCTGCACAGTAACCTAGCAGACCACAACCAGGAAATGACTGCCTAGTTTGTCTCCATTCTCTAAACAAATGGTGACACTTGACATTTAGTTAACTGACATCAAAACAAAGAACTGGCTGGGAGGGGTAGGGGAATTTTTTTTGTTGTGTTTATTCTATTTTCCTACCCTTGCATCCTCCCCAGTGTAATGATGTCCTGGTTTAAAATAATAATTAAAAACAGTGCAAACATTTGTGGTTACTTGAAGAGAAGTAACAAACACCTAAAGAGCTTGTTAAGTAGCTGGTTAGCTAATACCAGAAATGCAAACATTCAGAGTGGATACAGAACAAGAGCCTGTGGCACTCTCTTCAGTAAGAACTACAGATCTGGAGAGATTCCTGATTTTTTTTTTTTTTTTTTTTCATGACCAGATTCCTTGGCAGCAGCACTGTCTTGTCAGTGCTGTGTAACTAATGACTATCTTGGGCTAACTGTATGAGTTCAGTGCAACTTGGACCTCTTTTGTGTTCTTTGAAGGAACCTTCTTCCCTACTAGACTGAGGGATGAATGATGTCAGTTTAGTATGTTGTCCAGCATACATAGCCCCAGAGTTAGTAATCCACATGGTATTTCTCTTCTGTGGTACTTCAGCCCATCAGTGACATAGGGCAGGAACTCTGTTGTAGGCCAGGCTGGGATGAGGGGAAGATACTAAATCCAGGGTTGGAACAAAAGTTAAGAAGAAAGATAATCGAATAACTAAAGAAATAGCCAATAAAGGGCAGAAATGTTAGCTGGAAATTATTATAAGAAATGGGAAAATAATTTAGCTGTGAACCACATTCTAATGTTAATTTGTAATATGGCAGCAGAAAGAATGATGAACTTGCAAGACCGGCAGTTCTCTCTTTCCTTGTACTAGTGGCTTGTCTCCTTAGGGCAAACTTACATTGTGCATGTTCCAAGCCTCAATGCTTGAGGATACAGGAAAGGGGAAAACTTAATGGTGGCAGTAATTTCAAAACAATTTCTAATGCCTCACTTTCATTTTTCTTCCAAATGAAAAAATGATAGCTTTCAGGTGGTACTCTGAATGCTGTGGGTCTGTTGTTTAGTAAAAGCAAAGCACAAACCAGCTTTGCTTAATACAGTTGAGTGTTACAATTGGAAAGTAACATGAGTGGTTAACTTAGTAATACCTAATGCTTTTAATACCTTGCTTTTAAAGAAGTAATTGTAGGATGGCTCTTTAATTTCATTCATACAGCCAGTCCTCCAGGGCATGCTTTAAACCTGCTTTAAAGCATAAATCAGTTTCCTTTACATGGTCATTTCTGTGCCTGCTTCCTGCCTGTGCTTATCATTCCTGCAGAAGCTTAGAGCTGTAGATGGTATATGAGTTCTACAGTGCACAGGTATTTCAGATCGTGATAATTGTTAAGGTTATCTTTATTAAAATGAGTACAAGCACAAGACAACAAAAACCCCTGATGTTAGGTCATCCCACCTGTTTTGTTTTGAATCCTCTGTTTGGCTGATGGGTTGTCCTACCTCTCATTTGTGCAGGAAATAAAATCGGGTAAACCAATCGGTTTTTTGATGAACAAGAGAAATATGTACTTGCATGTGCTATTTTCATAGCAAAAGTAACTGAAGCTTCTTGCTGCTGTTGAAGAACAAGGTATTAAATGAAAACAAGTTTTATTCTCCATCAGACTACATGACTTCCTTCTTTCAGAAAGATTTTGTAGATTTGAATATAATGTTCTCAAGCTGCAACCCAATTTAGTAATTCTGATTACATGAATAGTATTGATGCTTCCAGCCTCCTTGCTCCTCTGTTACTGTGAAGAATGATCATCCATGCCAACCTCCAAGCACATGGCAAGATCTTTTTTTGTATTGTGTGACCAAAACTTGATCTACCTGTTTTGTCTTTCAGGCAGAAGTAAATCTAATATGGGTTGGACACCTCTTCACCTTGCTTGCTACTTTGGACATGCTGTTGTAGTAGAGGATTTGCTGAAGGTATATTTATACTTGCTTCTGTGTGTAAGGCAGAAAAATCTTTGTTATGCTAGAAGCAGTTAGTATTTATTTGGGTTCTTGTGATGGAAGAAAGGTGGCTTTGTAGATTGGCAGAGCCATTCCTAGAGTTTATCTGCATGTAACGTAGAGACGACCAATTGTTAAAACTAAGGAATTAAATAGTTGCAGTATCAAGATCAGCTGAGTTTACAAGGACCCAAAATGGTGACACTGGAAGTCTATACAATAGTACACAGCTATTACTCTGAACAGTGTTTACAGTTGTCAGTACTTGGCTAACTCATGGAGTATATGCGTTTGTCTGTGTAACCATCTGAACATAAATATTAAAGATCTATAGTACATAGATATGCGCTTGTGAAAGCTTCAGCCTTTTTCAAGCTTAGTGGATATCTGCATATAGTAAGCCAGCATCTGATACTAGTAATGCAAATGCTTCAAGGGCATGATCCAGCTTACTGTAGTACATAAGGTATATAATCTAGGCAATTTCACTTACTGACTTGTAGGAAAGGCTGAAGTGTTTCACATGTGAAAAAAATCTGTTATCTTATTGTATGTTGTGCATAGAAGTATGTCTAGAATTCTGTGCAACGTAACCTGTATGTGTTTCTTTCCAGGCACAGGCTAAGTTAGTTTGATTATTTTTTTTCTAACTCATTGAAATAACTGTGATGAACCTTGAAATGATGAACCTCTCTCATCAAAGCTGACCTATTTGTTTTTTTTATAGCCACATCTGCACTGCATTTGCAGTTGTGTATGACTGAGTTTATTTTTTTTTTACCCTCAGCTTTCAGGGTAGATTCAACCAACACTCATTGTATTATACCCTATTCATGTTTGAAAGATTTTGCTGTAGATGGCAGAAACATGCTAAACAGCTTCAGATACAAAGGCAGCTAATCTAAACTTGTATTTCACTCGGAATAAAGGCTACCAGCCATAATCATGACTCTAAAGCAGGAAACAAAGTTGAGATTTCTTTGAGAAGCTTACATACTTGCTCAGTAGATAATGCTGTTCTCAATCTAAGGGCTACTTAAAGCAAAAGGTAAAGTTTTGTCATTTAATGCATTTATCAACACTTCCAGAGTTGGACGAGTATATATAACTATGCCTTCTTTCTGATAGGGCTCCTGAAAGGATATTATTTAAAGAATAAGTTGAATAGTAAAGCAGGCTGGGCACTTCTGAAAGCTAGGCATATATAGGTGTGTCTGTGTACTTGTGCCTAGATTTTGTGCTCAAACAGCAAGTGAATGAGGTATTATCAGAAACAGCTCTGGAACTAGAGTCAGGCTCATCAGTTAACTTTAGGCAGGCAGCAGTGACCTGGCTAAATTATGTGATCTAAACCTATGTGATAAAGGTAAATGTGTCCTGCCTTCTTTCTGACCCCTTGAGAGGTTAGGTAAAGCGGTGTAGAAGAAATGCTTAAAGAAAGAAGGATAGGATTTCCTGGTTTCCTGGAACAGTGCCTTTGCAGACTGGTAAGCAGTCTTCCTTTCAGATAAAAGGTATGGGATTGAGAGTATGTGACAAGAGGAAGGGAGGTTCAAGGCAAAGACTGTAGAAAAGAAAAGGGAGAAGAAAGGTTAAGTTTCAGATAGTACCATCTTAATGCTGAAATGAAAATTTTCACTTCAAGTTGAAGACCAGTAATAGGTGCCTAGAACACCACTTGTTAAATCAGGAGCACCAAGAGGCTGATGCTACTGAGTGTACATCTATAGTAATACATGTATGCATGTTATACAATAGCACTGCAGTTCTTTCCTTAAGTTTTTGGTGGTTGGTTTTTCCTGACATCTGTCCCCACCCACCCCACC